>CAJNIZ010040113.1:16797-35041 GCA_905231905.1 Symbiodinium pilosum | reverse complement strand
TGGTGGTGGTGGTGGTAGCAGTAGTGGAGGAGGAGGAGGCACGAGCCTTTCAGCTTTCTTTCCGCAGGATGAGGGCATGATTCGCATAAATGCTTCCAAAGCTTATCACGGTGCTGCTGCACAGCTCCATTCAGCAAGGCGTCAAGGATGAATCAGGTGGGTGTTGACAAGTTCACATACTATGCCCTCAAGAGATAGATCGGAACACAGAGTCATGGTCAGTAGCAGCCGGCGAATACAAGAAGCGCGGAAGTCGCTGCCTCATTGGCTAGAGAATGCATAGCCCTGTGGCGGGGAATTCCTGCCCTGCCTCTATAGTACTCTATAATTCGCGATGCCAAGCAGCCTGATCATCTCTGCTAGTTACGGGGCGGTACTAGCAGCTACTGGCAGCAGAACAAATGTTGAAACAAAAGTGGGAAAGTCGCACCAACTGTGCTTTCGGAAGAACAAGATGTCATGTAGGAGTATTTGGAACACATGGATCGCTTTAGGGGAGCTTCTATCATGCAGATTGTCATTACTTAAGCGATACATCAGTGGACTCTCACTGTAAGAGCGCATCTAGTTCTGGAATGCGTAGAAGAAGGATGGTGACTCAGGCAGATAAGCGTTCTAAGGCAGTTCTGTTCCTGGACTCACAAGGTTTGCTCAAACCGCATTCGTGACATGCAACACTTGGAGAAGAAGGTGCTTGAGCAGCCTTCGGGTATGATATCTTGGGTATCGTCTACACCGAAAAGCCGTTCTGGCAATAACAGGAATCAACATGAACATGCATGACGGTCCTAGAACCAGTACAGCAGTACTCAGAAACTACAGTACTTGATTCACTTGCAGAGTCCTTTCCAAGCTAAAAGGATGAAATAAGCAACCCCAACACTGTATTCCAATGACGCCTTCGTATGAGCTATAGTGACAATACCAGTAGTGATAATGTCTGCCCTCTTGCATCTTTGCAATTGGCTTGGGCTCAACATCAAGGGCTAAGAGCGCCTCACATTTCCAAGAGGCGACGGTGCCACTGGAAGGGTAGAGCTACCATTACCCTACATGGTATCATGAGGATGTGGGCAAGGAAGATTCTGCATGCAAGCGAGGGCCGCAAGCTCCTGATCGGCATGAGGCTTGCTACATGTCCACGAGCACGAGCTCATCACCCTTCTAATTATTTTGCATGCTACTCTGGCAGTGTTTGCTTTCGTGAATCCAGCAGGTATTTTTTTGTGTCAGTCGACCGCAGTAATACCATTTGCAAGCGATTGAATCATGTCCTGTCACTCTTGCCAACATCGTCGTCGTCAAGAAATAGTGCTGGTGTGATTCTTGCCCAAAATCATTAGCAATCGCTTGAGCTAAGGATTCATCAGGGTCACGAAATGGATTCCTTAACCCTTTTAGAATGCCTATATATGACCGTGCATAAATAGAAATACATATATATATATATGTGGATATAACCTGTGGCCTTTCAAACGGAAGCCCCTTCAAAGGCTACAGTGCTGTGATTGGGTTTTGGGCTTTGGAATGTCTTCCTCCTTTGCGTAGGACCTGGAGGCACCCACGCGCCGAAAGATATACTAAGGGTATATAGAAATCATGGAGAATGAAACGGAAAAGAACATGAAATATGACATGACAACTACTCCACCTACATCATGGTAATGGTTCAGGTTTTATATACATAGTGAGATGTACAGACCTTGTTGTGTGTATACGTATCTATATACATGTAAATACACATATGCGCACATGGATTTGTGTGTAAATACTTCACGAAAATAAATGAAGCATTGTCCACCTGTTACAAGTCTGCTGAATGGACATCGGCCCAGAATTCAACAGGGAGGACGCAAAGGCCCCTTGAAAAGGGGGTAGGAGAAGCTCTCTGTCTTCAATCTTCCCGTGTTTCAATGCCATGTGTTTCAAGCGGGACAGAGCCACAAAGGCTACATTCTGCACAGCAGCTGCCAACCACAAGGCTGTAAGGTACAACAAGCGTCAGAGGCGATGCGTGTTGTCCAAGTCTGCTCTGCATCCGCACGCGGGGCTCCTGCGACGAACCGCATTCGCTCAAATATCTTCAGCCTCCCTGACCCTCAGGATGTGCAGCAAATATCCCGCCTTCCATTTACATCCCTGCAGAAATTAGATCGTATGGCAAGCATGTCCAGGACAGCGGCCCATAACTTTCAAGCTCCCTGACTTCACTGCGCCTAAGCATCTTGCAAGTCTCCGTCAAGGTCGAATGTCTGAATTACGGTTTCATGTACTAGCCTGTATATTTTTCCGGGGCTGGTTCGTTGCCGTTTAGTTATCGCTCAAAAGTCGGGCTTCTTTCAGTTTCGTGGCGTGGAGCGTACTCTACGTATGAGGCATGCCGGTATGCCCGTCTCAAACCGTGACGACCCAGCCAAACATGCCACCTACCCTGAAAGGGACTCCTCGCACAAGCCCGGCGATGGGGCAAACTGCTCCAACTGTGTGCGGATTGTGCATGAAGCGCGGCTTCCCAGCCACTGTCCGAGAAGGCAGCAACTACGCTCTAACTTGCCACCAGGGTGAGGCGGGAGGATGGGTGGTGTGTCATCACTCAATACAAATATCTTGTATGTTTTCATACATACAGATATGCATTGAAACTACGGTATATGTTTGTTCATGGTCCTTTCGTGCAGATAGCACTTGAGGCATTCGCGCAAACGGGGCCCCACACCATTATAGCCTCACAGCAGATGCAAGAAACATAATGAAACATAGGAAATATAGCACCTCTTTTGATCCCCAAGCTACTGCAACCCCCAGGGTGGGCATTCAAGCTAGTACCCCCGCTTAGCTAGCTAAGGTTCGTTTTGCCCATGTGGGTGAGGTGAGAATGCACGGTAAAGGTTTAGGTGTACTATGATTGGCAACTGAAAGTCATCAAGAACATGGCCCGCCGGAAGTTGCATGAGTCGATATTTTGGGTAGAGGGGAGGCTTATTGCGGCTTTGGGTTGATAGGGTTGATTGTGAAGCGACGCCCATATGTTGATTTCAAAAGAACATGTAGATTGTGGACTCGAAAACGTGGCGAGCGTCTGAATCCTAACCAAGAAGCTTAGCTCCAATGCCTGAAATCCCAAAGCCCAAGCCTACTAAATCGCATCCCCTCGTTTGTTAACTTGTCCAAGCCCCGAAAAGTGAGTAGATATTCTGGGGGCGGAGGGGGGGTGCTCTCGAAAGAAGTAGACCACTGAATCAGTTAGTTCATTGAACATTAGGCAATAACGCTAAAAGAGGAGCGCTGTAATTCAGCATTGTAATTAACCACAAGTTCAGCTTAACTTGCAAAGTACTGACAGCAATAAGATGTTAAGAAATCACCGAGATCCCCAACTATCAACCATGTTATATGCATTCCTGTTTAAACCTTGAGCAAACAATAAGTACCACCTAGGAAATCAAAGAGATCCCTGGTTCCAAGTATGCAAGGTTTCCAGTAGATTTATAGACACTCCTGTCGATACATGTAAAACAAGAAAAACTAGGAAATCAAAGAGATTCTCCATTCCAACAGGATTCTTGGTAGATCCGTTTCAAAATCTTTTACAAAACCTTTCAAAAATAACAAACAAAATAGGAAACAAATAGGGTCCTCTGATTCCTTTTGATTCCGCGGAAACCCCTCATTCACTACGGGGATCGTTCTTGGCCGCTTTTAAAAATAGTCTTGCTCTTTCAGGTGCACATCCAGGTTGAGTCCTTTTTAAATGGTTTCAGGCCCGGGATTCTGGGATCTAAGCCTACAATGAGTCTACTCTTATACTTGAAAGTTGAAACATGTTCACAGGGGAAAAGTGTTCCTTGGATCCTGATGATTATCTTGCAGGCTTCAGCACGTTGATATTGTAGAATTGTAATATGCTCTAAAATTCGAGCTGCTCGGAAAGAATGGCTTAAGTGGTAGCACTATGGCCCGCTGCAGTCTCCTTGAAAGCACAATTGAGAAACGCGGAAGCATGAACGTGGACGAAGATCTTTCCCTGATATGCTTTAGCTACAGTGAACTATCCCCAAAAAGGCTCTTCTGATAGCATAGCCTTATTTTGGCTCCTACATTAGCATTTTCAATCAGGATACTGGGGATCGTGCATGTCGGGATCCTCAAGGTGGTAGCACAACACATCGGAAATCAGGAGGTTTGCAAGTTGCTTGCAGCAACGGGCTACCCTACCACTACTAGAAGGACATGTAGACTGTAGACGTAAGGGTGCTTCAGGGAGAGCACCAAATTGATCTAAGTGTTGTTTGCCTGGGATTGCTTGCATAGGCCAGGGAATGTACTTTTATCTGAAGCCAGAGCCAGGAAAATTCTAATACAGGCAGATTCTTGCTCACAAAAGGCAACCTCAACAGGGCGCACCTCAAACTGCTAAGGAAGGCAAGGCAAGAGATTGAGGCTCATGTATAGAACTTTGTGTCCATGATGGAGCATCCCTAAAGCAAGGCTCCAACATGTCAAACTTCTGTGCACATCCTAAGGTTGAGTCAAAGTTTGTGTGGGGGCGCTTAGTTGTACGAAGCTTGGCCAAAGTTATTGAGCACTCTCGTAGTTCATGGGGGCTGAACTGTGCGAAGTTGCGCGACACAAAATATGTTGCTTGACGGCGAGCCTCTTGATTGTAATCAACGACCCTATTCACTGAGCTACCAAGCCCGAAAGTTGTTGGCTTGTCGCCGAGGCAACAGCCGTGGGGATTTACATCCAGACTTACCGAATTTTGCTAGTTGGCACGAACCACAAGGAGAACGCAGCCTAACGCAAGCTTGTGTCACCATCGATCACGATCGAGATACTTGCTTTGACTGAATTGACTGCACCAGGTAGGCGGGCGGACTGAAAACAGAAGGTCAACAAGTCTTAAATGAAGTTGGAGGCTCCTCTGAGTGCACCCCTCTCCCACGTTGAAGTCGTCTTCGCAAGTGTGCTTCACAGTAAACCCATCAGAATGAGAGCGCTGGTTGCGTAGCCTGTGGGGTGCTAAGGGTCAGCGTTTCAGAGTCCCGCTATTCCTCACGATTCACCGCCAACAGGATCCCGACAGAAGGTCCAACCAACTAACTAATTCGCGAAACCTTCACCTGTAAGCCCCATCTTGTAAAGCTGGAACACGCTCCTAAAACCCTGCATACCCCGGCTAATCCTGAGGAATTAACTCACATGCCCGCTTCAGCCTACACTGCGTGCGGCTACGTGCATCGCAGCGTCCTCCAGTGTCAGGGCACCCTGCCACACCAAGAGTTTTTCACGCAGTTTATGCAGGCAATTTGTCGTGGCTCGGGGGGGGGGTCGAGGTGTGATTTTGCGGGGTCTACAGATAACCTAGATCTGTGGATATGGCCCTAATCTTTATGTTCACTTGCCTGCAGCACGGATGATGCCCATACATGTTTAAGTGTGAAGAGCGCGGGAGGGTTACTTTTCTTGATTTGAGAAAGCACGACATACCATCATCAAAAGCGGCTGCAGGCTGCGAGACAGATCCTGACCCGTCTACAAATGGATCCCTGGGGCAGCAACGCGATTAAGGGTCTGGGATAGTGTAGGGGTTTGTGGCTCAGGATGTACTTAGTCCTCTTCCACCATACTCTGGTGCTGTATTTCCAGCTCGGATTAAGGATTCCGAAGACGTTCACCTCAGCAGCAGCAATCAAGGAAAACAGTGCGTTGTGCCCTGATACCTGGACGCATCGTTGAACATGCGCTCTTCCTTGGGGCGTCTTCCAAAATCCTGGAGACACCCAGGAGGATCAAGCTTGTCAGGTGTGGGAATGTTCCACAGCCTGGCTTGCCAGGGTGTCCTCAGAGCTGCGGTTTGTTAGGTGTGAGGGTGTAGCAGTCTGGGATTCAGGATTACTGGTTGAGGTTGTAGGATTCAGGAATCCTGCGTACGTATCACACCCACCTACCCTCGCTTAAGTTAAACTGGACCTCAAAAAGGCTTACTTCCAAAGGGAAGGTAACGTGCAGGGAACGCCTCTTCAGCTTTCAGATGCTTGTGTAAGCAAGTGAATGTTTCTCGATGAGACCCGGGCACGAAAAGGCTCTCGTGTCAGTGGCGTCTTCCAAGGCTCTCTGTTGAGGAGGGGCCCGATCCTGAATGGACCGCTTAGCAGGTAGTTTCCAGTTTACCCATGCTAGCAACTCATGGTCCTACTATTAGATATATTCTCTATATCACTTAGGAATTCTGGATTCGGACATTCGCTGTCGGGCATTCTCCTTCTACAAACACAAGTCTTGCGGGTGGACCAACCCTAAGGAGATGGGGGCTGAAGTTGTCACTTCTAGCACCCAGAGAGGCTAGCACTCGCCCAATGTCCCTCAATTGAGGCACTATGGGGCTCATATGTTGGGCTCTCTGGTGAATTCAGTGCAAATGCAGAGCTGAAACCCAGATCCAGGTGCCTCTGCAGCGTATGGTAGTAACCGTCAGAAGAATGGCAATGCCAAAAGTGAAATAGCAAAGCTGATAGCCAACTGGCAATCATGGCTTCTAGCAGCAATCCCCCGCACCTCAACAGCTGTGTTTGGTTTTCTAAAGTGTCGAGGCAGACGCATGATTCCTGAGATCATGGCTGACGCGACCTTGCTGGAGTTTTCAAGGCCTCAAGACACCCCAAATCGTATCAGTTTTCACTACCATCTTTGACGCGAGGTCCAACACCCCATAGTCACCTTGGCAGCAGAAGCGCATGCAATCCTCATAGCCCTTGGATGCTAAGCCCTTTGGGGCAAACTTCAACCTGTGCGCGTTCCTAAGCCCGTGTGAGCAACGAACCCTATCTCTTGAGCTATATATGCGCGTACAGGAGCCTGGAGCTGTAGGCATGCATGATTTTTTTCAAGTGCGACGGTGTTCTCAGCACGAAAGGCCAGAAGATCTCGATATTCTGAGGCCACTCATAGCATTAGCTGGTATACAACATATTCACGCGTGCTAGGCAAAAGAAGTAGTAACGTGGGGCTCATTGTGAGGATGGCCTTATGATTGGAGCGTGGCTTAGAAAGATACACTACTGGGAGAGCCCGAGTGATTGTCAGTTACAAGTGTGAGGCTCTCGAAAGCCACGTCTGCTTCTGTTCCAGTCTACCCCGGTCTGCTTCTGTTGCAGTCTACCCCCTCCCAACAACACAATTCGGTTCATTGAGCACCCGTCCGCTGACCTGGGCCAAGGTCGTAGAAAGGCTTGGTCTCTACAGCTTACCTTGTCTCGAGTTTGAAAATGGTGTACCTTGAGGACCACATGGACCTGAGAAGAGAGTGCTATAGCCTGACATTGCCAGAATCATAGTATTTGACAGGACTCTGCCTGGTGCTGTGCTGCATACTCCAAACCCTAAACCCTGCAAGTTGGGATAATGAGTGCACCTCTGTAGTCTTGAGCACTCCTCAGGGGATCAACTAATCTGACAGGTTTGGCTGTGCAGTCGAGTTGTCTCTCAGTTGGCGTCTTGCACGCAGGCTACAAGTTCTTGTGACGGATTTCTTCCTGCTCCTATGAGTTGCGCATACATTTCCTCGCGCCCATGTACCGTCCGTAAAGCTTTCTACAGTTCATACGGTCCTTCAGGCACAGATGCCATTTCCAGCGTCGATGGTTTCTGGCCATGGACAGGATCTGCGGAGCAATGCTAATACCAGTGCTGCTGTTCTTGGTAGTAGTACATCGAGTGGTGTTACTATTGCAGATTATATGCAAATATGCCCCTCTCAAAGTCACCGTTTTCTGTTCATAGACTATCTGAAGCTGGCAGGAACCTAAGGTCTGGTCAAGAGCCTGCCGGCTCTCCAGAGAGTTCATCTGCGGGGGGATATGTGTGCCCAGATTGTCACCTGGAATGAAAAGGGACAAGTGTTCTTCAATAGCGGCCGACTCTCCAGTCCATACCCCTTGCCCGTGAAGTTAGAGTCCTGGAATTCCGCTAACACCTCCAATAGGACCCCCCAACCCATTGTTGTGGCACAAAATCTTGCTAGCTTAACGCACTGTAGCGTCTAGGGTTTTGTTGAAAAGGGGCTTTAGGCTTGAGTTGCATCACAAGGACTCATTACCATCTTATTTAGGCATCGGGCAATTCCAGTAGGGTGAAATCAGTGCCATAGAAGCAAATTGAAGTATTCTACTGCGGCCGCAAACTCATCTCTTAGCTGCACATCAACTTCAAGAGATCCGTCAGTGATGTGATTGGGTAATTGGCTGGCTAATAAACACTATGCTGATCATGCAGCGCTTCTAAGATGATAGCAATTGGCTGAGCGGCCATCTGATATACAGATTTGGGCTATCGGGGTGATCAGCTGACAGCTAATTGCCTGATGGCCTGACGGTAGCAGTCCGCCTAAGTATCGTTGAAAACCTTCGTTACGCGCGGTATTCATCAATTGAATTGTAATCTGTCACAGAGTTAAAGCTTCCGGAGACCTTCCAATTGGACGCAAGACATCGCCTTACAGTAGCTTGTTCGAGCTCTGTACGGCCGCTTGCGGTTTTTGGCGCCCGGCGACGCAGCAGCACCAGTCGAAGTTCATATGGATTGGCGAAGCTACGTAGGAAGATCATTCCACCATCTTTGGCTTGTTACTCTTTTTTTTCAGTGATGGTACTTGAGTACTGCCATACGTAGACTGGCAGCCATTTCCATGTGTTGAAGTGGACGGTTGCAGATGCATGAAATGCATAAGAAATCCCACTATCATCTACTATGCAACTGATCAGACCTTGTCTCCAGGACCGTTAAAAAGCTTGCACAAATCCGTTTCCGCCATAGCAAGACCCCTTACAGGATGTAAGAAGCTTTGGGCAGTCCAGGGTTCAGGGCATGAAGGGCCCAACCTGACCATACTTGTCTAGGTCCGCGTCCAACACGGCTTATCTAGTTTTTAGGCTGAGATTTTAAGCCGAGGTTTTGAGATACGAGTCATAGCACTTGATATCACTTGATGTAATTGCCTCAGCATGCTTTTCCTGCCAAGAGCCCACAGCAAAGCTCCTGACGCAACCTTCAACGTGTACGCCTGCCCATTTGTCGGACTGATGAGCTCACGTGGCGGAGTGCCAAGCACGCAGATACATGACAACGAGCGGGATTCGGTGGCTGTCAGGGATTGCAGAGTCTCCCATCCCGTCTGCCTGCGGCGTGGGCCACCGGCTATGATGGCTCGACCATAGGCGCAGATGCCCTAGATGGCCAGCAGAAGTCAGAGACCATTAGATAGGGATAATGCGGGAGCGCTCCAGGGACTCTGCGGATCAAATAGCGAAATCATACAGATTCGATAGCACTGCCTCATGGTGCTTTAAAAAATCAGTGCCACTTGTGGTACACTTATGGTAAGCTTCCCCTCATTTAAGGCAACAGACGCAGTGGAACATTCTTGGCAAAAGCTGTGGGGCCTTACGTTTTCCTTCCTTGCGTGGAGCGCGTGGGTACAGTCAACAGTCGAGCCTGATCCTTGAGAACATAGCAACATGCTTGCAGTGAGGGCATGAGCGGCCCCAACGCATAGCGGCCGGGCTTCAACTCGGCCCCCCCAGGCAATAGTTGCCAGACACAATGAGCTTGTAGTGTTTACGTCATGCGCCGAAAACAGTCCGCCAAGCAAGTTCAGAGCCGACCCTGCTAGAGCCACCAAGTATGTAAAATTCACTGAAAATTGGCGAGCATGTGCCGCAAGTAGGACATTTCGTATCTGTCAGTGCCACAGTCAAGCACCAACCTTCGCGCACCAAATTGTACCCCTTAACCCGTGTTGGGTCAAGGTGAGAAGGTTCATATAGTTCGACATAGAGTGCTATGGAATCCATGCGTTTAGTTTTGGTAACATCCAGCTGGCTCTGAATGCTTGGAGCTGCAACACCACTGAGAGGGCCACGCTGTTTCTAGTGATCTTTTGGCCCTTGCCCCCCTGTTGACACGAGGACATTCACCCTAAACCCATCGAGCTACCAGTAGTCAGGCCTTCAACCAAGGCCCCATCCAACGGAGGGCTGAGCCCGCGGCACGCCCAACAACAACGTATGACAACGTATGAGGGTGCTTGTTTTTTGCGACTTGCCTCTTAGGTCTCATCCTCTGGCATGCCGAGAGCAATCGCCTTGTAACCTTCTTGCCTTGTACTGTAGCTTTCCGCCACGAAGTGGTTAGACGATACTGTTGTTCATAGGCTTCTTGTGGCATGATATGATGGAAGCTAGAATCTTAGAAGGCTATGGCTTCTCTCTGCTTTGCTCTGTGGTTTTCAAGGCCAGGAATGCTGGAGCGCTGCCAGGGGCGGTGCCGGGTAGCCCAAGCAGCGGTGAAGAGGATAACGGGGCTTGCTGTTCAGGGGTTGGATGTTTACGGGGAATTTGGGCCTTAAGATTTTTGAGGCCATAAACGTTTGAGAGGGTTCCGTATGGCCTGTAATGCTTTCCGTGACTTCTTAAAATCGGAGCTTGCCCGGAAGCATGTAGCACACTTGTTGTGCCATGAAATCAAGCCAGGAACCCTGTCACCTGAGAGGAACGGGCTAGTAGCTTATCAGTCCAGAGTCCTGCCTGAACCCCAAGCCCTAAAGCAAGGCTGTCGAATCTCAACCAGCTTGAACATCAAAACTCCTCACACCTGCCTAACTTTTTCTGGAAAGCTGTGCAGGAATGCCTCATGGATGGCATCCTAGAGGACCCTTCAGGGACAGAGGAGCAGAATACAGGAATTTGAGTGACTTCAGGGCGCGGTTCCAACCTCCAGTGTCGGGATTGGAAGCATCCTCTTCAGGTTTCGAAAAGTGGCGTCTGGTAACTACTTTTGGGGACCCAGTCAAGCCATGACTTGAAAGTCCACTCACAGCTCAGTCTAATGAGTCTAATGGATGCATCGTCATGCTCTCTCAGGACGGGCACCATGTATGGAACACCCGTCGCAGAGCCCAAAACCGTCCTTTGTGAACGTCACCATGTCAGAATGAGCCTTGCCATCAGCTCTACGCGATTGCCTGGAAGACCCTAAGCCCCAAAGTGCGACCGCTGCGAGATGTCAGGATGCTGGGATGGTCTTCCATGGCGAGGCCATCGTGCATGAGGCCGGCCGGGCTTTTGAGCTTTGGCATTCATCAATCCGGTTCAGGATCCCAGGATCCTTGCACACGCACCCATACCCTGCCTAAAACCTTGAACCCAAAACGAGTTTTTTTGAGATAGCTTCTAAATGCTTTCAGGGCTGTGGACTCGGGGACTCAGAGCATTGGGAAGTTGATCTTAAGCAGTCAGACCAGGGGAACCTAGCGTCCATCCAAATTCAGGTTGCAGCTGTCCTGATCATCAGGTGGTATTGCTAGGCTGTCGTCGCAAAGCGTATGCACCGTGTGTAGCCCGTATCGAGTACTAGAGTCATAACGCAAGTGCTTGTATACTTGCCGTATTATTTTCTTCCCCTCTCCCTCTCCTTCTCTCTCTGTATTCATCTCTCTCTCTCTCTCTCCCCTTCCGTCTCTCTCTCTCTCTCTCTCTCTCTCTCTCTCGGCACAGACACATGTAGTCCTGGAGTCAACGCGACAGAATCCGCGTTTTGTACTGTTGCCTAGGATCCCGAGCGTGAGCTCGACGACTCCTGGCTGGAAGAGGCGCTGCTGCATCGGTGAGGCATAGTAGGCAACTGTACAAGTAGCAACTTAGCAACTAATTCCGCAGCAATATCACAGCGCGCAGGCGAGGGTAGAAGCAAGGCCGCTACCACCATGTAGTCTGAGTGGCAGTGCTGAAAGCAATTTTTGTGCTGATGGCAAAGGCAAGACTGCAAACAATGATCAGAAATGCTGCGGTGCCTGTCCCGACAAGTATGCGACTGATGCTTAGGCCTTGTGCTATTTAGTGTAGGGGGTCTCAGGTAAGGTTCTACGCAGTGTTTGCTAGAGATTGGGCTTGAGCTACCAGATGCAGAACCAGGATGTAGGCCTCCCGTGAAAGATCAGAACACCTACGCCCTTATCGAGCGCATGGAGTGATGCAAAACGACCATCTGGCAATAGGTCGAACTCGGGGCTTTGTCACGTAAATCCGCAGAGCGTCATCCTTGCTGGAAGGGTCCGAAAATGCAATCTTTGTTATCGTCGCATCATCGCCCTCCGTGTGCGCCCAAATCCCAAGGAGTGGAAAAGGGCATCTTCTCAAGCTGACGGCTTGTATCTGAACTATTTATTTATTGATTTCGCAGAACTTGGCAACCTCGCGCAACGCATCCGTCAGAACATGCTCCTCATGTAGACTTCAGGTAACCCATCGATTATTGGTTGCGAGTGTCCTCGGCTCTGTAGCCCTTGAGAAAGCAGCTCAACCCTTCATGCAGGAGCTCCTCGGCTTCGGGGCTTCAGAGATGGAGGCAAGAGGGCCAGAGACCACTACTGCTGTTACTGCTCGTTCCTCATCCTGTTCTTGTTTGGAGTGCTAGCTCTGTCGTAATCGTCGTGGCTGCTGATAAGTTTTTTCAGTGTTCTTGCACATTATGATAAATCTTCCAGTTCAGTGCTTAGCATTAGTACACATCCTGTCATTGCCGCCATTGTTGCTACTTAAGACGGCAGGGCGTTGGCCAAGACTTGTCAGGCATTCTTGGAGGCATTTTTTAGAGCTTGTTTATAGGTTGGAGGGTGGGGTTGCGGAAAATAGGTGTGGTTGAGCGTTTGCGGTCTGTGGCCTGCGAAGAACTGGTGATTCAACAGCAGCCTTTCGTTTGAACACTTGTTCAGGTTCTGCTGCGTGCTTTCTGCTGTTGAGAGGGACCGTACATCTTGTAGCGTGTAGAGTTGAGCCCGGAGGTTTCGCCCCCTGGATCGTGAGGAATCAATCGGCAGTGAATCTGCGCGAGAATCCTTGAAAGCGCGCGTAGCCCTTTGTCAGTTGAGCGCCTCGAAGCATTACATCCCTGAAATCACATGCTCTATTTGCCACGAAAGCCGTCTTCTTATCATGAACAGCCATCTGTTCCGAAACCCTGGACCCCGGTAAGCCCTGAAGCCCTGAGCCCTGAACCCCTACACTCCGCGAGTGTTCCGGAAATCCGTAAACTCGGTATACATTGATATCCTTAACCTTGTATCCATTTCATTTTCCGAAAAGTCCTTCTCAAGTTGAAGGCACTTAGCGAGCAGCAAGCCCTTCTGGGTAGCGGCTTTGCTGAAGAGAAAGAAGAAAGAAGGTTTAAACGCGTCCTTATGGAAGTTTAGGCCTTCAGGATTTTGATGGTTGAAAGCCACATGACTTGGTGCTGTTTGATGCAGGCCTTAGGATTCGGGGTGCGAGGTCAACAGTTGGGCCAAACCCCATATCTCTGTAGCGAGTGCGAATGGCAATGCTCAAGCCATTTGAAATCCCTGTGAACCAACCAGGCTGCCCCCGTAGGAAGCAGTGGGGCTCCATGCTGACAAAGACAAGGGCTCAAGAGACTTTCCGTCATGGTATTTGTCTTTTGCTTCACGCTTTGCCTCGGGATACGGATTAGTTGTTGAATTTGGGCTTCATCAAAATGCAGGTGCATGGGTAGTGAGAAGTGAGGTTATGAGTGGTATTACAACACGTATAACTGATAACCCACCTTGGGGCACTTACGTAAGAGCATACTCATGATTACCCATGAAGCCTCAAGCAGAACATGACAGCAGCACAGCAGCACTTATCTCCTTGGGACTTAGCTTGGACCTTGGACCCTTAACCCTTTGGGTTTCCCTTATGCTCCGATTATACGTACCTAAGTGTTAGCCCTTAGTAGGGGTCCTAAGTGCTTCGTAGTTATAATCTGATCAGATTGCAGAGCTGCTCTGCCCGCACCTCGCCCGAACTAATGGCCATTGCCTCCCGCTGGCAGTAATTCCACCCAGCCCCCAAATGATAATTACTTCCCCCCGAATATAGTGTCATAATGTAATGGGAGAAGTACGGATTATTAGGGGGAGTGGAGGTTTGTTGTAAGGAGGAGGGGGTTACATTACATGGACAGGAATGCTCCCATGAAAGTTCTAAAGGCGGAAGCTGATGTGCAGAATTACTGCTCTCTCATGTTCTCATCATTACAATCATTCTACTCAGTAATGAGCATTGCCATTTGCACTGCTCTTGTTTTATGTCATCTACTAACCCTAATACGTAACCCATTGTAGTAGTTTCCATTTTCTTTTCCATTATCCATATATAACCCTAATATATAACCCATTGTAGTAGTTTCCATTTTCTTTTCCATTATCCATATATAACCCTAATATATAACACAATTCCTTTTCCTTTGCCTTCAAGCCGGCAGCCTCAAGGTCTTCTGGAGATTCCAGATCCAGACAGCGAGGGTCCGGCTCGAAGAAATGGTTGAGGCTTTCAGGCTTTCAGGCTTCAGGGTTTTTGCAGATTATGGTTCCGGTCCAAGGCTTTATTTACTGGCTGTCAGAGCTTAGGGTGTTGGGTTGCGAATTTTGGAACTCGAGGTTTGCAGCTTTCAGCTCTGTGGGCGAGTTGGGAGATTTCGGTGTAAGGAGTGAGGGTGAGTGTACGCAACAAATGCATGCCTGCATCCCCATACACCTGTGTATATCCTGAGGCATACCCCAAGTTGAGTATACCACATCCCAGATGCAAGCAGCCGGCCTCCTTAAGAAGAGCGACTACATAAACCCAACAGGCGACCCTCATGATGCCCTGAAACTGCCCGTCTATCCCAAAGCTAAAGGTACCTGGCACTTCGCCCATTTTGAAAGGCACTTGAGTCACTTCAGGGTAAGACTACGATTGCAGGTATTTCTATTACTTGGGCCATTACCATTACTGTTACTACTACTCGTGCTATTATAGGGCAGGCCCGCCTGAAACTGCTAGGCTATATGCGGTTAGCATCATATGGTGGATGAAGGCAAATTTGCCACCCTAGGACTCTCTTTGCATTGTAGTTCATGAGGGCTACGATCTATGCGGTGGTGCGTGCAAAAAGTTCCGCATTCAAAGTAGGCACCCCGCATCTTAACAGTCCTGGCAGTTTAGGAACAGCGCAGGCAGTAATAGCCAGTCCCGGCGCGATCTTGCCGACTTCTCTGTGGAGGCACCTTCCCTTTCGGGTTACGCAGGAACAAAAAGGCACTGTATTCCTGCTAGGGCCTTCTTTCAGAAAGATTCAAGTGAATGGTCACAGTCTGTCTTTTTGATAGTGCTGTAATCTTAGCATCAAACGGATGAGTGGTTTCGCGCAGTTGCTGACATTGGCATAGACGTCACGGCCTCCGTGTAATATTAAAGAAAAAGGCAACGGTGCCCACACGAGAAATGATGCAACTACGCAAAATCATACAGGCTTCTTGACCTTAAGCAATTCTGATGTGTGCTATGTAGCATCTGTTGGCTCACCTGCCGGCTTCATCTCACCAAACTTCAGCCGGAGAAGTGGCCGTCATTTCCATGAAAGGTTTGCTGAAACTTGAGGGGATAGCCTAGGCCTGGGATGACCACCTCAGCAAAAAGGCTACCCCACTTCATGAGGTGTTATTGTGGACGTTGGATGCCAGATGGCTCCGTGCGTGATCAATCTGCTTCCAGCTAACACGCGCTGAGCAGGATCCTGCGTTACAGCATCCCCAAGACACACCCATAACGTTATGATGCATCCAGCATCCATGTGCCAAACCATAGGAGCTGTTGCTGCAGCAGAAGAGCATCCCTTTGCAGAAGTATGCATATGCCGCGCCTTCTCTCAAGCAACGCTTGGAGCCATTTCATATCAGCAGCTTAGAAGATCCATGCCCTTCTAGGGCCTTGAGTGCACCGCCGCCACATTTCCTTGAGGAATGCAGAAGGCAACCTCACAGTGGCAAGCAATTTCACCACACCCGAAGCCGGAGCTTCAAAGCTTTCAGACGTCTTGAACGAATGCACGGAAACAGATCAGGTATGAGCTGTTTTGCCGAACTTCTTTGGAAGTGCATAGTAGTGCATAGATGTCGGAACCAGACATTGCTCACCAGCTAGGTCGAAACTTCCTGGCAACCTGAATCAGTTTACCTATAACCCATTGTAGTAGTTTCCATTTTCTCTTGCAGTCCTGCATTCCCAGCTAACCAAAGGCAAGTCATAGGCTGTTGCGTGTAATTTGCTACGCGCAGAAACAGCCATGGCCAGTCCGATCATAATTTCGGGAGCAGCGGTTGCGGCCCTCCTGCTTGAATTCAGCGCTGCCGACACTCTAGTCGAGCTTTGGGGTCGTTATTGTTATGTTCAACATTCTGATTTCAATTTTGTCAGACTTACTTAGGAACTCTCTTTCTGGCTCACGCCCTAAAGAGACAGAAGGTTCAGCGCTTCGCACGGTGCATGATTCTACAACAACAGAATTGGGATGCCCTGTTCAGAAACCCCAATCAAACCCACACCCAACCCTAGACCCTAAATAGTAGTTTCCATTTTCTTCTCCATTATCCCTATATAACCCCAAACATACATTGTTATAATATATCCTAAACCCCTAAACCTCCCCTCCAGCTAAGGCCAGACCTATTGCCGCGCGCCGGGTGCACTCCTTGGGGCTCCAGGCCGACCGACAGGGAGGAGATCAGATAGTATTAGGGGTATATTGGGGTTATATTAGGGCTAAATTGGGGTTATATTGGGGCTATATTGGGGTTATATTAGGGCTATATTGGGGTTATATTAGGGTTATATTGGGGTTATATTGGGGTTATATTGGGGTTACATATAATGCTGGGTAATATTGGGATAATGGAAAAGAAAATGGAATCTACTAAGGGTTATATATGCTTCTGTGGTTAAAGGGGCCAGACGTGCCTCACTCACCGCCCCACGTCAGTCCTAAATTGTCAAGACATCTCTCTTGAGATCTTTTCGTGTGGGCGTACTCATCGTGAATTTGGGGATGGCATGCAGTATGAGGATCTATCTGGGTTTTTGTGCATGCATCTATGAGGCCGTTTGGTGGGACACAAGTGGGAGTTTGATCTTGTATATGCAGAAACTTCTCCATATTCCAGGATTTCCCCGCATGGACCATCACAGCTTTACTCAAGCCTGATCTGGGCTCCTTTATGCGAGTGGAGTTGTTGACATCTACTCGACGAAGAAGACCCACTCCAATGTCAGGGCTTGACAGTGTGCAGACAGCCGAGAAGAGCGACAAACAAAGGGGCCAAGAAGACTGAGCATACTAGTGCCTGATGTCTACTTCCCGAGTTTCCCTGCACGAACTAAAGTTTCAAGAAGGTACCTTTGGTCCTACATGACCCGGCGGCAATGCAGGCGCCGCCTCCGCCTCGTCGAGTGCCACGGCGTGTCTGGGTGGAGGTGAGGAAGGGCTTAGCAGAGGGCATAGTGCTCCGGGACTCATGTAGTTAGGACCGGGCGAGCTTAGGGATCCAGAGTTGCGGGTTGAGATTTCAGGGAGGTTTGGACCTCACTGATTTTGTTCAGAGATCTGGGATATAGGGTTTGTTCAGATCCAAGGCTTAGAGGGTTTAGGGCGCTCGGTTAAGGCTTTCCGGACGTAAGTAGCTTCATTTTGACACCCAGGTCTGGCGGATCTTTAAGTTGGAAGATTGAGTGTGCCCATACATTAGAAATCCCTTTTTGGGGCGGTTTTTACTATGCGAACAGACAGTTTTGGTGCGCGGCATATATGGGGGACCCTCTTGATGCCAGATGTTGTGCAATCGAGATCTTTCGTAAACAACTAGCCCTGACCTTCAGCATGCCTTTTGAGGGCTCGCCCATGGACAACCTGGACAAGTTCCTTGGGCCACATTTTGGTTCAACTTCGGGGCTCTCCTCCACCTTGCATGCAGCATGGAATCCAGCAGGAGGCGGTGTTAAGAGGATAGAAGTCTTTGTGGGACCTCTTTGGGATTCTTCGTCCTGTGTAAAGTGTGCAAGTGAAGTCTTTCGGGCAATTACTTGCTGGCGTGGCCAGGATTTGATGGCTACTTGTGCCTCTTGGTTTGTTCAGGGTCTAGGCTTGCAAAATATTCCTGTAGACATCCTCCTATTAGCTAGTGGTTTACTTGTGATGGGCAATCTTCTAATGTTAAAGGGGGTTCGTGGAGTTCTCTTTGTTTCATTCCTCTCTTACTTGTTTCTTTCCTTTGTTTCATTCACTCCGTTCATTGAAGAAACGAAGTAAGTTATTTCGTGATGTGAACGAAGAGAATTAAGGAACGTACGACCACGAACCATTCATCTCTCTCACT
>CAJNIZ010040113.1:0-11549 GCA_905231905.1 Symbiodinium pilosum | reverse complement strand
GGGCCCATACTTGAAACCTTAGACATTGGGGTCTTTCTCTCACCTTCGGATTTATGCGTGTAATCTTCACAAGATGGGAATGCATGGAGTACTTCGGAGCACAGTGGAGGGACTCCATAATTTATGAGACTACCCAAACCCAAATTCCAAGCTACAAAGCAGGTGCGGTTGAAATCGTGGGGTCGTAGTACGTACCTAGTGTACACCTCACATCTTTGTGGGGCATGACAATTCCCAAGACAGCTCCCGTGGGTCCCTGGCTTTGCACTTTGACACAAGCTTCTGAGGCCTGGCTCTAGCACCTACTTGGAACAAAGGTAGGCGAAGGCTCATGGGTAGCTAGAAGTGGTTCTATGTTCCTGTAGCTGAAGCGTGTTAAAAGCACATGGTGATCCTCATTCCAGTTTCACCGATAGCCACACATGAACTTTCAGGTGGCAACAGTCCTTGAGCAATATTGGCCCGGGGCAGGAGCAAGGTTGAGGTAGTACTGGTGAGCCGGATAGTTTCAGAAGGTGTTTGCCATATTCATCATTGTAATCCTCCCCACCCCAAATTCCGAATCCCAAGCCCTGCAAACCATAAGCTACACATCCTAAAGCCACAGGCCATGTGCAAGGGCGGCCAAAGCCGGGAAGCCCTTCCTTCGTCCGATGCAGCAGCACCCCGGCCTGGACTCAATCAACTCTTGCTGTTAACCTCTTAGGCATTGTGTTTAATTTCGATTGTAGTATAAGCCCCAGGGCTCAAACCGGATCCGCGCAAGCCAGCAGAGTGGCAAGCACAAGGGACAGGCAAGAGCAATATTTAGCGTCCATGCTTCACCAGCTCCTCCTGCCCTGAACCACGCCAGGGCGAAGCGTACTGGCAGCAAAAGACAGAAAATGAGAATAGCCAATGTTGCCCAAAACAGATAGCCTTTGCTAGGGAGTGCTTAGTCGTGGGAAGTGGGGGGTGTTTAAGACTACGGCAAGAGATCATAGGTGGCTATCAGGGGTCCTNNTTTTGTTTGCGGTTTCAGCTTCAGCCCGGTCTTGGGTCGGGATATCTCAGGCTTTGGGTGGGCTGCTTCATACCAGAAATTTTCATGTTCATAAGATGTCCTGGACCTTAGCCCTCTTTCAGAAGGAGGGTTGACTGTGACGATTGCCTGTTCATGGTTGAGGTTAGTGTAATCAGGCTTTGTGTAAAGCTCCCTCTCACCACGGCCAGCCAAGGACGTCCAGGCAATATAACAGGCCTGACACCCCAACAACACAGGGGCACAGAAACTGATACAGCCCGCCAGTGACCATCCGACTCCAGCTGCCAACGTGTTCTGGAGTCTCCGAGCAAACCTAAACGCGAAACCCATGCGCATTATTCTTTTAGGAAAAGGCAGTCCTCATCAGACCCCCCAGTCGCCCCGGTCCTTGTGAGCCTTAGGCTAGACAACTGTGCTGATGGTACCAAGCATCGGCTAAACTTATAAGTGGAGGATGTCCTTCTACAGTAAATGAGGAGATCTGTAGACCATCCAGCATAGCCCAAATGGGATCACGGTTCTGTGCAATGCGAATCTTTGTCAGATGCGCTCAGAAAGGTTTCGATAGTCATGTATCAGCCCGTAGGAATGTTGTACGACCCTACATGGTCCTACCCTTTCGACAAGTTTAGTCTACCGCTCATATCGATCGCCAAGCTCCAGAGGTGATGGCCGGCAATGCGTTTATTCTCTGGCAGTGTTGGCAGTCTCCGCTGCTGTGTTGCATACTGTGATCAAAACCTGTGGGACGGTCAGCCGTTATCTCATTGAGCCTGCTCTTGGTCAGCGTTGGGGATGGGATGTAGCTGTTACATCTCCACTCCCTGCTAACACGCAATGTCCGTGGGAGGTTAGTTAGGGCCCGAGCATGTCAGCATGTAAAAAGGGTCCCAGAGCGTTGTTTTTTTTTTTTTTTTTTTNNTTTTTTTTTTTTTTTCTTTTTTTTCCGTTGCCGCTTTGCGAGCAGATGCCACCCAACAAAGATACAGTCACGTTGTCAATACATGAATCTGCATTACACGCAGTAGCTAGGGCGCATGCCATCTATCAATATTTGGATGTGTTGTTTTTTGGCTGCCTGCGCCTCCCACAGAGATAGTTGGAAGCAACGGCCAAGGATTGAGATCTTGCCCAGGAATTATGCAGCTGGTGGTTATACAGCACACTTCACGTTGGCATTAAAACCGTTGCAGGGTGCGAATGTTTGTGTCTTAATATCCCAAAGTCTGGACCTGAGTGCAAGAACACCCAGGAAGCACAGCCTCTGCTCCTAAAGGAATGAGGCAATGGCTCGCAATAGAGATCTCGCTAGGGTCAGGTGGCGCACAAGATCCTTTCCAGGACCATACATGAAGGACCTCCCAAAGCTATTACTTGGATATATTAGCTGCGCACACCTCCCTTCCCTTCAAATACCTGTGCCAGAGTAGGAGAATCAATCCCAATGGTTGGCTTTGTGTACTTCCTCCTCCACTCCCCCTGAAGTGCCAGAAAGTTGAACCCAAGGCCCACGCCATGGACTCCAGCCCTCATGGCTGTTATGGCTTTTGCAATGGCGGCGTTCGGCCGCATGTACCCAGAAACATTTGGTGTGCCATTATTCGGATATCTCGGAGGATTGAAGAACCCAGCCTCATTAAGTGTATTTTTATGGAGCGCAGGGAGGCTTGAGTCCTGTGAATGGGTCATGCGAAATGCTCTTCATGCGGCCTTCCTGTTGATGGCTTCAGGTCGGTTCTGGGGCTGGAGTCTTTGCAGCTCTTCGCGTTGCGCAGGTTTGTCGACTCGCGCAGCGTGTTGCGTTTGGCGTATCTGCTCGTGCTTTTTAAAGTGTATTTGCGGGGGTTCAATGTAACGGCAAGAATCTAGGTTGAGGCCTGCTTCAATGCCCTATGCTCCCCAGGCATTCTTAGAGTACACCGCAATTGCAACTCCTGAATACGTTTAGCCCTAGAACATTGCGGCAAGGAGCTCCCTCTTGAAACCACAAAAACATTGAGGATCACCGTAGCTAAACCGGAACCCCAAGCTTGTGCCATGACCTGGACAACTGCCCGTATCTGCTTCTTGCAGCTGAAAGGGCGACTGTTTCCTTTTCATGTTCCTGAGGGACAGCATCACGATTAAAGCTGTGCAAGCAAAGCAGTGGCAGCAGCAGCAGCAGCAGCAGACTTGCACCAACTGTAACAAGGCAGCAATGGCGGCAATAATGGCCTCATTGAAGGCCCAACAAAGCAAGCCCACCGAAGCCCCAAACCCTTCACCCTGCTAAGAACAGATCTGCCCGACGCTATACTTCTGTACCTTTTGAAAGCAAAGCTCCAGGTATTTCTGGGCCCATCACCTCCTTGACGTACTTGCTGGTGGTTTGGTCGGTGTCGGCGTCGGCAAAGGCATCAGAAATGCAGGTACTCAGGTTGGGGTTTAGGGCTTGGGTCGGCAGATTGAAGCCCCACAGGGGCTGTTTACAGCTTTGCGCTGTTCTTGTTTTCAGCTTCCTGCTATTTGGGCATATACAGGAACTTGATACGACTTGAATTCCAGGACATACTCAGTTGGGTCAGGGATGCTGGCATGAATTGCATTCAGAAGTCAAGACGCGTGATAGATTGACAAAATGCAACAAGTTTTGAGAGGATGTCGAACGTGTTCAGTTGAAACATTTACTGCACCGGCTTTGGTACGACAAAAACATGAAGTTGAACCGTGGTTTTTCATGGCCCGCAGTTTGACTGGCATTCTGGCATTGGCATTGCAGTTTATGCGCTAGGATGGCAGAGCTTTCATAATGCCTTGTTTGACTGTTTAGCTGTCACACGGGGTGGTCTGACACCTGACGGTCACAATACTTCACCCAGACCTGGGGATGGCGCTCGTCCCGAGGTCTTGAAATCAGGCGCTGCCTCAAAAGACATGTTGCATCCCAAGCAGTCTATTTGTTCGCAAGACTGTCTGCGCAGCCAAAGGATCGCACCATGTCCCAAGCTGCTACAGGGAAGAGTTGGATCAAATCCTTTGCGCCGGGACCTGTCGCACTTCAATGACCCGCAAACTTTCGCAGACAGCAAGTGAGAAGTGTGTCAAGTTCACACCTGCTCTCTCCTGGTCAGTTGTTCTTCACCTGGGGCTTCATCGCTCCACCGTTGGGATGGCGTCTTCTTTCGCACCCTGGATGAGAAGCGTGTAAAAGCAGGGTCATCGCTCTGGCGCAAATGGTGTCGACTTTCAGGGCGTTGGATGTTTTCTTTTCAGGTTCAGGCTGAAGGATTCAAGAGTTTAGGCAGAGAACGGGAGCCGGCGGGTTTCTCTGTAGTGCAGGAGCTTCAATGGGTGCTTTTCCTCAGCTATTTGATCTCAATGGGGCTTATCAAAGTTTTGTGTCACCTTGTGGGAGGCCGTGGACATGAGATACTGTCTTGTCGGATGCACGTAGGGGGACCCTTGTTTTGAGAAGTGCTCTTATAAGTTTGGCAGAATTGCTGCGGTTCTTACTTGAGACCTGACAATCTGATGTAACCTTGGGTCGCTGAACTCCGCAGATGCTGGTATGTTCAAGTGTCTCACCCCCATAGATTTTTGTCCACTTTGGTAGCAGTCTCCAGAGCTCACATGTTGCAAGCGCCTGCTGTACAAAAGGGTCTGCCTCCGCAGGCTACATGTGAGCTACGTGATCTGCTTCGTACAGCTCCGACTACCTCACCACTTGCTGGTCAGGAGCACTTGTCGGCCATGCTCCGCGACATGCTCACAGCGACGTGGTTCAAGTTTGAAGCTTCCTCGCTTGTTGCCGTTACCCATAAGGGCACCAGACCAGGAGACCCGGCAGCTGATGTGCTTTTTGCATTTACATTGTCGTCTCTGTTCAGAGCCATAGAGTCATGTCTGGAGACGAATGGTTTGGTGGACGCTTTGCCGGCAGTACAGCAAGAGCCTTTGGTTGATGGATACAGCTGTGCCCCTCAGCTACAGTTTGCCAGTTGGGCCGACGATTTTGCCAGACCCTTCATCGCCGACACGCCCATTGATATACTGGACAAGGCTCGGAAGGCTACCCAATGCTGCACGGAGCGGGCTTCCTCTTGCGGTATTGAGCTGACTTTTGGAGGCGATAAAACTGCCGCGGTTTGTGACGTCCGTACTGTGCAGTCGCTGCGCGAGGCTGGTGTGGATGTCATTGCACAAGGGGTTGAGTTCACTGATGCAGTTGCGGACAGACATTGTACTTTGCCTGTTGTCCATGCTTACAAACACTTGGGTGGGATTTTCAGTGCCACAGCCAAGCCTGACCTTGAGATATTTCTGAGGAGAGCTGCAGCTTTGAGCCCTTTGCGGCCTGTGCGCAATAAACTGTTTGCGAACCGTGCTGTGCCGCTAGCCACCAGACGGACTCTGTTGTATGCTCTTGGGCTGGCCAGATTCATTCATGGAGCTGGCGCGCTGCATCTCGACCAAAAAGGACACCAGCGAGCCTGGCATTCAGCATACGTTAATATTTGGGCTCACCTGGTGCCTTGTTTGCCTGGCAGCAAACCGCACAGTTTTCAGGTGCTTTTGGTCTCTAAAGCTCCACCGCCGCATTTGTTCCTGGCTTCGTTGAGGGCGGCACTGCTGGTCCGTCTGGTTTCCAGGTGCTTTGTTTCTGTTTTGCATCTGCTCCAACTGGAGTGGGAGACAGCGCAGGCACAGTCTTGGCTTTCGCAGATTGTCAGAGACATCAAAGCTGTTTCGTTATGGGTGCAGACTGTGAGCAACTTTGGACAGGGCAGATGGCCTCTTCATGCGCTGTGTCGACAAACTGAGTTGGATCCAACATGGTGGCCTTCATGTGTTCGTCAGGCCTTTAAGGCATATGCTGCTGACATTGTCAAATGGCAGTCACTGCCAAAGCTTGTGTCCGTGCCAGAAGGTGGGGCTTTCCGATGCAATCTTTGCGATGACTCCTTCGCTCAGCGTAGCTTTTTGACCGTCCACCTCGCGCGGAAACATCAGCTATATGCCCCAGCTCGGCATTTTGCTCCGCATAGGCAATGTGTAGCTTGCCTCCGCACTTTCTCCACGGTGATGCTTGCGCAGGCACACCTTAGGCGAAATCCCGCCTGCCTTCGTCGAGCTGCCTGGTTGATGGATCCTTTGGATGTCGAGGCCATTGTAGCGGCCGAGTCTGCGGATAAACAAGTCTGTAAACTTGTCAAAAGGGGAGGATGGCAGCGGCAGGCCACGGTCTTGCGAGCACAACAGGGCTCCGGTCCTTTGCACGTCACAGCAGTTGACATTGAATCCCACCCGGACGCATTTTCGATCACCACCCTTGCCAGGCAGTTTAGGCCACGAGAGGACGTTGTTCAGTGGCTTGAACAGTACCTTGCAAGCACCACGAGATCTGGGCCCAGGCAAGTCGCAGTTAGCTGGTGGTGTAAGAAACCCCCATAGATATGATATAATCATAATCCCTTCTGCAAGGATCGCAAAAAAGGGTCCCCAAAGCACGAGGTAGATATCTAGCACTGCTACAGGAAATCTTGTACCACCTTGGGGTCCAGAAAGGAAGAGCCAGGTTCTAGGACAATGCGTGGAACCTGGGGCCGGCCTGCTTGGGAACATGGCCCTTGAAAGGGGCGAGAACAAGAGCCAGGCCGGCTAGAAGAGAGTGAATAGCAATAGGGGCAGGACTGCTCATCTGTAAGTCCTGGAGCTTAGGATTCAGAATGACACTTTCGCCTCCTAAGCATTTTGTTTTAAGATTAAGTTTCCCCAAGATACGCCCGCAATATCGGATAGTGGTGTCCTTAGACCTTTGGAGAGTCTGGCCCAAAGCCACAAGCATGTCACAAAAACAAGAAGCTAAAACAAGCGTCTTGGTGTATACGTATGCGATGTATCGTTCTTGTCGCCAACCCCTGAGGTATTCTTCCTCCTGGGCCTTCTGGCCACGCAACGGCGAACGCGAATCTTCGATCAGAAGGACCGCAGCTAGGAAATGCAGAAGAATCGCTCCGAAGGGGGGCTTTCTTGCAGGCCTTAGAAGGCTTGAGGGTGCAATGGTTTTGGATCTCAGCAGTTGGAGTTTAATGCTTTGCGGTTCAACGGCATGGGTGGGTCATTGTTGGATGAACGACGGGGATCACGGGACAAGGCTTCTTGCCATGAGTACTGTGTGCGAACTTATGGGCACCACACGAAAGGAGCTATAACAACATTGATTTGTCAGAGCTCAAGAGTTGATCTCGCACAGACATCAGAATCAGCACTGCTGGCGGGTGTGACAAAATTTGTCTCCAATTTGACGAGTGCCCTCGAAAAATTACACGTAGCACCTCACGGAAGCTTCCTCTACAATGCTCCACAACCGTGGCTTTTGTAGGGTTCACGTGGGGTTCCACGCTGGGGACACAGCAGCATCGAGGATGGTATGCGACAGCCGCCAGCCCATACCTACAAGCTCATTCGGGACTTCATTTCTACTCTGGCATGGATACCACGTATTGGCCTACGACTTATGCTTATACCGTAGACCCTTTTGTTGGGGATGCTGAATGTCATGCTTTCGTGTGAGTGTGTGTGCGTATATACCTCTACACCTAGGACCTAGGAGTGGCATAACCTCGCCACATTCCGCTGTAGACTTCCTGGTTGGTGCACACCGGGCGCAGAGTTCCACTTTCCTGCAGGCACCAGGATGGCTTGCAGTTCAGTCACTTTGAATATTGAGTGTTGAGTTAATGCCGGATCGGTCAAATTTTGGCAGCATGGGTTGACTTTTATTTCTGTCTTTTGCACTTGACAAATATGAAGACCGGCGCTGCCCCAACTTTTGTTGAAATCTCCCTGTGCCAGGAAGCTGCCAGCCAGCAGCCCCAAAGCGCTGGAGGATGAAAAAGAACGGATGCGGGTTCGACAAACAATAGTAAGCCATCAAAAGCAGAGTCAGACTACGAACGGGTAGTGGTAAGCGACAGCACTGAGAGCAGTACGAATGGTGATCATAAGGTTTCACTGTGTGTGCTCTGGAGCAGATCCTTCAATCTATGATCGTGCGTTGCGGCGGCTATTTCGAGGGAGCTTTTGCATTAGCTGGAGCACATGTTCGGAACTGAACTTTGGAACCTTTCACTCGGATATGGCATGATATAGCCGGACGAACCAACAGATTCATGTCCGCTGTTCAGCCATGGCAATCCAGCTAACATGCAGCTCAGAATCTAGCCGCTGTTTGCTGCTCCCAGTTCAGCTGAGTGTCCAGGCGTTCTGATTTCACCCCTTCCCCTTGGGGAGGACCAGCCTGGCACCCAGTCGACTGAATTTGCTGCAGGGACTCCTTTTCGAAGAGCCGGAGTGCATCTCCAATACATGCCACCCTACATATACAGTACCACAATGTTTGGTGGCACTTTCAATCAAACTTGTTCATGATGATTTTCTGATGGCAAGCCATAATATGTCGCGCTGTCTTCAACACGCAGCCCCTCAGCAAAATTCACTAAGCCAAGATGGGCAACTCCACAGCACATATCCAACGAGGTTCTGCCAGCGTGCAATGAGTCTGGAGGAATTACCAAAACCGGCACGCGTATCAAGAAAGCAAGATTAACAACAAGCTCGCTTTTGCAAATGAGCAGCCACTCAAGCCTGGTCTGATTCTGCATTGCAAGCTATACCGACTCCCCTGGCATGCTCAGGTTTCACCGGCGGCTCCCCAGTCAGTGGGAGCCGCATGGGAGCGACATCCTTGCAGTGACAGGACTCGCAGGATTATGGACTCTGTGGGATAGACGTATCTGCTTCAGGGTCAGCAGCTCGAGGATTTTTTCACGTACAGGAAGGTCCGACTCTGCTTCCCAAGGCTATGAACTTGAAGTGCGTATACGACGGTGTCTCCCAACCTTACACAAACCTCTAATTATCCCGATCATGTACACGAAGCTCGTCTGGTGATTGAGCGTCAATCACCCCCAGGTTTGCAAAGGGGGTCAGAGTATTCAGTATCTACTGAGGATGACAGAGCAGTTATCATAAGCAGTAGCAGCAATATATACAGCGATTGTAGTTGCAGCAGTTGTGCAGGCAATGGAGGTCTTGTATGCTGCTGTATGAGATATCTTAGCCTGCAACGAAGCCATTGTTCATGACTAGGCAGCCTCTCTACTCTTTACAGAATGAGAGTACTTATCGACGTTGAAGTCTTCCTTGTCTCGCTGTCTCGCTTGGGGCATTATCGGCTTTCATTGGCTCATAGTGGCATGCCCTTTTGCCGTCCTGCTGCCACAGGGTTAGGCATGTGTAGGCACCCGATGATTGCATCCTACCCTTCAGGAGCAGAGAGAAAGCAGCACTGCAAGACTTCATGGACTCAATTCGCGCACACCTTGCGACATGCACGACCAGGGTAGCAACCCATCAGACCCGAGCAGTTGTTTGGTTGAGTTTTTAGGCTCCTACGTCCTGATAAGCCCACAAGTCAACTTGCGCTTTTCACAGCTTTCACAGGATCAAGATTCGGGTACATTGATGCCACGCTACCCAGGTTACTTTTACAACGATCGGACCTCTCAGGCAAGTGGCAGATACTAGCAGGCCTCTAGTATTGCCTGGATTTTCATGTAGGCAAGTCTGGGACCTCTGAATATTCCTTTGGTCGCACTTCCTTGAGCTTCTCAGTGTGTCCAGAGCCTCTTACGCCATGCAGCATTGAGAGCGCGTGCGCATTCATGAGGGAGAGTGGATAGGAATTCCCAGCAAAGAGCATCCCAAACAGTTCAGTTGGCTTGTTTGCTGAAACTTGAGAAGCTAGCACTTTGGCCCAAAAGCGACAAACTATGGCTTCAAAGGTGCTTCAGCACTCTTAAGCTCTCACTCCAAGTGCAACTACTGCAAGGTTCAAAGCTTCACCGGTTCCTTCTCGAGGGTTCCCCATAACTCGCCTGCGGCTAGTACGCTCGACGTTTACCCGACCTCCCACCTAAGAGCCCAGAACGAGGAAAAACTCCCATGGCACCATCCCTCAAATTTCGAAAGCTTACCCCAATCCCAACCTAGCACGCAAACAAGGGCGGATGTTGGTGATCACTACACGGATTGACCAAGATTCGTGTCTGCTACAAGCCCCAAGTCTTGGCCCAACTAGTTGAGTACCTACTTGGGGAGCCCCGCAAAAGGGATCGGATGGGTGTCTGGGATCTGCCACAGTCCAAAGCTGGAGGTCCGGCCGGAGCATCACGAGAAATCTATTATTCCGTGGCAGAAATCCACCCAATGCTAGGGATGATTGTAGCGCTTGATTCTATGGCTGGATGAGAGTCTCAGAGCTGGTTTGCAAGCACCTTCCCTCACACGCCCTCGTAACCAGTAAATTGTTTCTCATTGTCGCTGGATCGTGTGGCGGAGTCTGCGTGCTGCCCTTGCCAAAACCGTTGGCTTAGGGCAGAGCCTTAGCTTGCACCTCCTTAACATAACCCAGGTCCCCACTGAGTCAACTTCATTATTCAAAGACTGATGAAACAGATCTATACAGAAGCGTCTTCGGAGTTTTTTGGTATGCAACAGCTATAAACTTGTCATTCCAACTGCACGCATTATCGAGCAAGGACATGTTTTGGTATGTGGGACTCCAATGGTGCATCTCCTCCATTCCTATTCCAGCTAGTAGCTTGAACAGCATTGGTGTAGTTGGCTCACACTGGATGTGGGAACTTGGTTTCACACCATCATGCAGAAAGCGGCATCGCATCGCGTGCAGAGCTGGCCCATACTTATCAATGTCCATTCTGGAAGTCAACTTACATACCGTAGGTAGGATGGTAACATATGGTAATTTACAGTAGCGCCAGACTTGGGGATCATATAGGCACGGTGATTATAAGGACGTCTTCTGCCGCCCCTTGAGCACGAGCAGGTAAGAGGGGCCACAGCAGCCCAAGGTTTTGGCAACGACATTCAAGAGGCATTCCAGGCCCGTTAGTCCGACTCGGAAGTATGCAACAGCCTATGGAGGCTACAAATGACCAGTATCTCGTGAGATGTTTCTCTGGTTTTACTTGAATGTTGAATTAAGGGTGAAGATCTCGCATTGCAAAGCTAGATTTCTTGGCTCGAAGCCAGAGGCGAATCAAAGGCAGTCACATCAGGGTTGCAAGAAGTTTCAACAGGGCTTCAGGCAGTGTGTAGTGCAGTTGGGGGCACATTGAGGCAGCATCACTGGTGCACGGAAGTCCTTGTCATTCATTATCCGGATTGCGTACCACACGATGCAGGTAGAGCTGCGTCCTGGCGAGGCAAGAAGCTTTGCTGGCGAAAAAACTGACGTATATAATTCAAAAATGGATCTATGGTTCTGTTGGATCTTATATTGTAGGAACCGAAATTTGTATTTTCACACACCAAAAATACAGAGTATGGGGGGTGGTCTGGGAATGAAATCAAATATCTGTTACGCAAGAAATTTCGCATACGTTTTAGTAAATGCTCTTGCCGGCGGATGCTATACTTGGATGGGCGGGTGGGTTGCTAAGTATGTAGTGTACTTACTATA
>CAJNIZ010040102.1:39644-64586 GCA_905231905.1 Symbiodinium pilosum | reverse complement strand
CCACGGCTGCCAAGAGGGCATCATCAGCAGCGGGCACGTTGGCCCCAACCTGGACGTGCGCCGCTGTGGCCCCGGTCGCTATCGCCGCGGCCCCGGCCTCGCCCGCAAGGAAAGCGTGATCCATTGGTTGACTTGAGATTTGCAGACGACATTTTGTTACTTGCCGATTCCACAGCCCATTGCGTGGCCATGTTGAGATCGTTTCTTGATTCTTTGAGGGAGGTCGGGCTAATTTTGAACGTGTCCGAGACGAAGCTTTTAACGACGGAAGCCCAGCCGCCCGATTGCATATGGTTGGATGGATTGCGAACCCAACTCATCAAGGGTTCGCCTGACCCATGCGTTCAATGGAAGGCGATTGACGTGATGTGCTAACTGCCCGTGTTGCCGCAGACATGTCTCTGCCCAACCTAGCATGTGGAAACGTTCTGTGAACTCGCGCGCCCGTAAAGTCCAGCTGTGTAAAATTTCATGCCAAGGCAAGCTCAAGTCCAAACCAGGCGGTGGACCAAACATGCTGCGAAGCAGACGCCGCGATTTCGTGTTGAACTGTTGCAAATGTTCGTGGAATAGCGACCTGATGCGATGAGACCATTGGCCTTCCGCACAAATTCGGCCAGGGGCATGTTAACATAGACTAGGGACCGTAGTCATGCAGACATGAAAGTTGGTGTGAAAATCATATGTTAACATACCCGGTCAGCTGTACGTGCCCGTAATGAGTAGTGGGGTCTGGATGCGAGACGTGGTCTGCAGGGCGGGGTGGCTCACTTGTGCATCGCGGCCGGGCCCCACCATCATCCACACAGCGGCGTGGCAATTCAAAGCAACTGCGCGCTGAAAACCTGCAACCTTGTGAGCATTGATGATACACTGTCATGTGGGGGATTTGATTTTGCACATGCGGCACCTGCATCGAGTACCGCACTGAGCGCCGCACTGAGCGCTTGTGCCTGCTCGCACGGGTGCTGGTGCAGATGTGTTAGACACAAGCGAGCAATAGCGCGGGCAGTTGGGGGTGGAGGCACTTGATTTCCGGGAGGTGCCAACGACTGTTGGGCCTGATTCGTGGCATCAGTTTGGCTTATCAGAGGGTTGCGCGCGTCAGCCGGCAATTGTAGCAATGATGCGGGCCAAGTTCCGTTTGCACGGAACGTTGTGACCGCCTGATCCAGCTCGGAGGCCACATGGAAACCCGCATCAATTTGCAGAAGAAAATCCTGCAACAGATCCGGGATGTGACCCCTATCATCCACAACAGGTGGAACCAACCACCGAATTCCTAATCTAGTTCCTTGGGGGAGTTGGTTGGCTAACCCACTAAGCTGTGTTGCTGCCTGCGCTTCATCCACATGCTTTGAACCGGAAATGCCAATCAACTCCGAGAAAACATGGCTGAATCGGCCGACATCATGCAACTCACAGGACATTCGCAAGGAGAGTGGCCCTCCTTCCCGCGTGCTTGGGCGGCTGGGCCTTGCCCAAGCAGTTCGCACTGCCCCTGCGGCTTACTGGGCAGCTTGGGCTGATGCGCTCCCTGTCCTCGCCGCACGCAGCCCTGCCTTTGCCGCATGGACGCTGCGGGCCCTGTCTGGTGAACACGCCCCTGCTTGTCCGCGGGAGGCGGCGGACGGCAGGTCACTGCTCGTGGCCGAAGGCTGGAGCAAGCCCCCGCCTGGGACGAGCTCGCGCGCGGGGCCACACCGCGGAGGATGACGCAGACATCGAGCCCGGTGAATGGAGACATGGATGGCAGCGCCGTGCGTCGCGTACTCGCAACCTTTTCTTCCGCGACCACGTGCTGTTGCCCTCAATGCCTCCGGCCTCCCGTGCGATGCTGCGCTCGCAAGCGGGCCCGCATGCGGGTGCTTGGCTGACGGCCATCCCGAACGACCCTCACACGTCGCTCGCCCCGGACGTGATGCAGATAGCACTCCGCCGCAGGCTACGGCTCCCGCTGCCGCTGGCGCCGGCCACTTGTGGTCACCGCGGCGCGCCTGCGTTCGGACGCACCGTGCCCTCGCACGGGCCTGCTCGCCCGACGAGCAAAAGTCACCCGCGAAGCCGTTGGTCCGGAAGGGCATGTGGTGCCCCAGCAATGGCTCGCACACACCACCGCGCCTGGCGTCGCTTCAGATGACCGCCGCCGGCTCGACCTCGTAATTTATGGGGCGACGCCGCTGGGAGGGGCCATCTGTTGCAATGCCACGCTGGTGTCGCCACTTCGTCGTGATGGTACCCGCATGCTGGGGCCCCTGCTCGGGATGGGGCCGTGTTGCAAGTGGCAGAACGTCGTAGACGAGCCACCTACCCCGAGTTCGCCCAAGGGGGCGCTCAGTCCATGTGCGTGCTCGGATGCGAAATTGGCGGACGTTGGAATGCCTCAGCAATGTCGCAGCCTGGGCGAGACGATGGTGGAACATGCTTTCTGCGGCAGTGCAGCAGGCCATCGGCCACACGGCACTAGGCCGAGCACGTGCTGTTCCCGGGCCAGCGCAGAGTCGGGTGCCGGCCTTGGACGAGGGAGGTGCTGGCGCTCGCGCCTGCCGACTCTGTCAGCTGGTTCCCGCTGCGGTGATTAACCGGCCCTAACACGGGACAGCGCGATGGAAACTGACCACCAGACTCCGAAACAGGCAGGCGCAAAATAAAAATGGTGTGTGAGAACAATAAAAAGTCACTCCGTAACGCCAAACGAGGGTGCGCACCAGGCCTGTCGGAGGCAACGGTGGACCATTACAAGTTGCTCTTGGACGACCCCGCAGCGCCTGAGCTCCTGGCTTTTGCAGTCAACTGCTTTGCGCGGGCTGACGTGCCGCTTGTCATTGTCCAAGCCCTTTCCCTGTCAAGGCTAATTGGCCTTGCGCAAGCCAAGAGGCGGCGTGCGGGGCATAGCCACAAATGATGTCTGCCGCCAGTTGGTGTCCAGGGTGCTCGCACGTGCCTTCGCCAACGTTTTCGACGAGGCCACCCGGCCATATCAGTTTACTTTCAGCACTTGGGGGAGGACCTTTGCTAGCGGCACGTCGCTTTCGGCTGCGGGCAACGCAGGCATTGTCCAGACTCCGAGGACGGCGCTGCATGTCGTTCGCTGGACCGCAACCGCCAAGGCACCCCACGAGCGCCTTGCCCATCCCTGTGAGGCCGCAGTGCACAGCGTGGCAGGATAGCGGCGTGCATGCAATGCAACGAGGCGCTGCACCAGGCGCTGGGACTCGTCGTTCCAGCCCCCCAATCTCAGCGGCCAGAACGCACAGGCGATGCGGCGCTGTGCCGTCGCAATTGCGACCCCATCCCGCTCAGGCGCTCCCGCTTGGGGGCTGCCATCGCGTCGGACAGGTGACACGAGTGTTGCATCGCAGCACAGGGCTTTGCCGCGTGCAACACACCACATATGACGAAGTCGAGCCGTCGTCGATCGTCAGCTGCGAGTCCTGGAGCCGTGGTGCTGGCCAGCCACTGCTGTGGCACAACTCACGTAAATGTCGTCCAAGAAGGCTGCCAGGAATTCCCCCGCCTCCAGCTGTCGTGCTGCTGTCGCCAACGCGTCGTGCTGGCCAAGCGCAAACAACGCGGGTGCGAGGGAATCACCTTGTTCAACCCTTTCGGCCTGTGCGATCTCGTGGCAGCGGCCGTCGTCGTCCCACCGGAGGTATGTGGAGACACGTGCGTACAAAGACCGGACGAAAAGCGAGGCTTGGGGCGCAACCTCCTTGAATTTGCTCATGATGGCTGCGTGGCTGACGCTGTCATTTGCACTGCGGCCATCGAGTGAGACTATCGTTGCTGCCGGGTCGAGCTCGGTGGCTGCGCGGAGGCCGCAAGCTGACACGGCGACAAGCAGGCTGCCGATGCGATGAGGCCTTGCCGCCTACGTGTCCGATGTCTCGCGCAGGGCAGGCAACGTCTTCGGCAGGCTCGCCCAAGCATGTTTGCAGGGTGCCCCATACAGCCGCATCATGCGCCGCGGCATACGCCCTGCTTCGTGTTGGGGGGATCGTGCGGAGCGCATGGTTGGCACGGGGTGCTGCGCAGTAACACAGAAGGAGCCAGGCACATTGCAAGTCGGGCATTTGCGGCAACTGTCGCAAAAGGGCCTCCTCCATTTCAAGGCGGTCCGTGCCCCATGCTTGCGTGTACTCCGCCGTGCCGATGTGCGTGCCCAAGGCGACGAACCCATGCTCCGCCAACGGCTTGTCGCCGCGGCAGACGTCGGGGCCCAACCACCTCGCGACTTGTTGGTGACGGCCTCAGCCGGCTCATGGCTCAATACCTTTGCAGGTATCTCACGGCGCCGAGATGGCGGCGGACCTGATAATGCCTGGAGAGTCTCATGAGTGCCAGGGGCCAACGCAGCCGCTGTGAGTGCCTGGCGCGCCTGGGACGGCTGTCCTTGCCGCACCCTTTCGCAAGCTTCCTCGAGCACAGCTGAATTGGTGCGGGGAGGGCTGCGTTGGCCCGTAGGCGCACCCCAGCAGCTGTACTGGCCCGGTGTCACGGCAGCGCGCCAGTAGCAAACGCGGAGCCAGCAAGAACAGCTTCCACGCCGCTTCTCGGGCAGCCTCATCACGTCGCCGATAATTGCAAATCGTTGAGGCAACGGGTCAGGCACCTGCGCACCCCCGCTGTGAGGAATCGGGGCACCGTGCGGATGGTCGGCAGCCGTTCGCGGAATGCCTCTGCGAGGTCGATGGTGCCTAACCAAACCAAGGCGGCTCGTGGCCATGCTGGGGCAGGGGCCGACGGGCGGCGCCTCATTCCCATCAGCGGCTCCAACGGTCTCGGCTTCACTATCCGCCCTCCCCGGTGAAGGGTGTTCGGCAAGCGGCGCCGGCGCCTGCGTGGTGTGCGCGGGTTCCGGAGCAGCCGTCTGTTCCTCTCCGTCGGCGTGCCCGACGCTGATCTCTGGCGCGTCCGCTGCGGAAAGATCCCCGTACATAAGCGTCAAACGACGGCAGGCGGGCGCTGCCGGGGCTGGCGGTGCCAGTGCTGAGCCGAACCCTTCCGACAGGTGGTCAAGCGCGCTTCCTAACGCCGAGCCGCCGCACAACATTAGACACTTCTTGGCCGGCTGCGCTGATGTAACCACCTGGGTGAGCATCACCCATCCGAGGTGCACCAAAGTGCTGGACGGGAGAATTGCCGCCTCTTCGAAAGCGGCTTGGGGCAAGTCCTCGTTGCGATGGCTTGCCCCTGCAATCAAAGGGCAAGTGCCCGATCAGAAAGCATTCCCATCGCGCCATGGAGCGGCCACGAACTGGTGGGTCTGCCCGCCACGTTCAACAGGCCCTCGGTCGTACCATGTACCCCGGGACAAATGCACATGTGCTTCCGGACGATGTGCGTTGGGTTGCGGCGGGCACTCGGGGCGCAAGATGAGCGGTTCAGGCGCCATCAGGCACCCCATGTGTTGTGGCAGGTGCTTGCAGCTCAGGTTGAGGCGCTGCGGGTCCAACAGGCGGGCTTGGCCCGGGCCATCACTAGATCAACCCCTGGCAAAGCCCTCATGACCTCACATACGGAATCGGATAAGCGCTGCCAGAAACCAGCGTGCTATGCTTCAGGGCACCCTGGCACCCTACATGCGGTGCATAAAATGACGCAACAGCTGTGGCAAAGCTGGTTTCATCGTGGGCAACCAGACACCAACAGATGTCAGTATGCAGGGTGACATGTTGTTTTTAATCGATGTGCAGTGCGGAAAAATCTTGAATGGCAGCATCTCGTTCTTGAGCATTTTCAATCCCTTCGAACTGGTATGGCTGATCCTCTGGCAATGTAGGTGCATCTGGGGTGTTGGTCTCTTGCACCAGTGCTAATGAGCATTTGCGGGTACACAAAACCCGCGAAAAACCATGGAAACTATCACTCAACCGACCAAACCTTGACCTGGTTGATCAGCAAAGCGTGCTGATAATTGGGACACTGTTGCCATGAATTTGGCATTGCACGGCGGGGGGCAGGAAGTGGCGGCGGTTGCCTCCTGCATTAAAAAAAACCGGCTGCCTTTTGTACTCTCCAACGCGGTTACATGCAGCTGGCCTATTGCAACAGGAGGCTGTTCCCGAATGGATTTCCGAAATCAGGTGGTTTGAGGCCGTTACCTTCCCGTTGATGCCATGCCTGGGACCCGGACTGTCGTCGTGCGGTTGGAAAACAGGCGCGTGAAAAAACAAAGAATCTGGGTCCCGGGCTTGGTGAAAGCGCGCGGGCAGCGACCGGCAAATCGCAGTTGTTTGGCCAGCTTCCGCGTCATGCTGCGAACCTGCAGCCTTTAAATTTTCAACCCTTTCGAAACACCATGTGCGGTCGAAACCGTCCGTGTTCACAGTCCCATATGCCCGTGCCTGAATGCCAGTCTAGCCATCGCTGTCTAGTGACCGCTATGTTGTGGAAATCATTGTTGCCAAGCGCTCGGCTCCAACTATGCGGGTACCAAACCAGGGACCATTGCATGTCCGTGACTGGGAAAACCGGATCATTTCTCAGCAACAATCTGTAAAACAATGGTCAAGGCGTACGCACGCCCATTTTCTAAACCCAGCCGCCCACTCAATCTCGCAAAAACGGTCTGCCTTGGATAGTTTTTATGATGAATGTTTTATACCGACCCCAGCTTGTACCGACGTCCACATCTGCGCAATCGACGGCAGCCGTGATGGTGGAATGACGCTTGTTTCGCCGCGCTCCTTGCCAGAAATGCCGCGTGGCGCCAGCGGAATCTTTCACCGTGTTGTGCGCCATGCAAAGTCCGTGTATTGGACCTCCTGGTTGCGGAATTTGCAGTCTGTTTGCCAACGTATGGCCGCTCGCATGGTGCGACGCCGTTTCCGTAGTTGCTGGGTTGCGCTACGGTTATCACCTGCGCATGTGACAAATCCATCCGGGCAAAGAGAATGAATGCATGGCTCAATGGCGACCGCATTTCCGTCACCTACCATAAATGCCTGCGGCTTTGATGTGCCGCATTTTCAGCGTGTTTGACGTCGTGCGCAGCGCATACGTGCGGCCCGGGAGGCAAAATCCATCGCGTGCGGGACCTGTTGGTACAACATCCTGCCCATCATTTATGCCCGGGCGCTGCCGTCGAGTGCGGGCGCGCGTGCGACGATGCGCCTGCCCGGGCCTCAGTTTTCTATCCGTACTTCGTGCCGCCTGTTTGCGGGCCAGCTCGAGTTTGTCCACACGAGCTGGTGCGGAAGCCCTGGTCCACACTTTCCAGCACCGTACTGCGACAGACCCGCAACTAACGATCGTATCGCTGGATGCGGCTGCGGCCTATGATGTCGTCAGCCGCCCCATCATCTTGACCGCACTCCAGGCGACCACCCACGTCATCACGCAAGCGGAGGGCGGCGAACAGGGGGACCCACTCATGCCGGGTTTCTTCTCCCTCGCCCTGGCACATGCGCCACGCTCCTTGCAGGAAAGAGCTCCATCCCGGGGAGGACACGTTTGCCTTTTTGGATGACGTGTACATCCTCGCTCCGCCTGCCCGTGCCTCTCATCTGTTTGACCGGCTCGAACAGCACACGTTCGCCCATGCACGATTGCAGTTGAACCTGAACAAAACAACCTTTCGGAACGCCGCCGGCGTTGCTCCCCGTGGTGTTGCCCAGCTTGCCGTGGGTGCTGATGGGTGGGTATGTGATCCCGCCCTCGACCCAGCAGAACGTGGCCTCCTCGTTTTGGGAGTTCCCATCGGCACTGCAGAACACGTCCGAAGACACCTCCGTGTCACCCTCGAGCGCTAGTCCTCTTTGCTGGACCAGCTCCCTGCACTGGAGGACGTTCAGATCGCGCGGCTGCTTCTGTTATACTGCGCCGTTCCACGAGCGCTGCCTTGCGCACTGCTTTGCCGTCGCACAGCTCGCCGACAAGAACGAAAAGAGCGAACCCTTGCAGCCATAAGTCCGGTTCGGTCAGATGGCACAGTTTGCGCTTTAGCTGTGCCACACATGCCGGGCATGACCTGCGCAGCATGGGAACCGAACGACTTGCTCAGCGGCTTCGCCAACGCCCCTCCTTCTCAACATTCTGTTCTATGGCATTGCGGCGGCTGTGCGAGCAGTGTGCAACACCGTGCACTTGCGTTATCAGTCCCGCAGGGTAACAGGAGCGGCAAGCACGAAGTCCAGGATCTCTTGGGGCATGGGCTCCTAAGGTTGCTGCAGGCGTCGGGCCGGGTCACGGAGGGTTTGCAGAGTGTCCTCGCCAACATGCCGGTTCCCGTGCTTGTGTTGAGAAACCGTCAAGCCGCCGAGCCGCTGGGGCCTGCCTAAGATGCATGCCTGCGCCATTGGCCCAGCTCACGTTTGGAAACGTGGGCCTTTTGCAGCGCAGGTCCTCGGCATGAAAACCTGGTTCTTCATGCCGTTGCTCGGCTCGGCTGCCGGCATGTTGTCCCAGCATCAGCTTACTGCATGGCGGGCGGACCACCGGGCGTCACAGTTGTGACGCACTAGCTGCATCAGACCTAGTGCCTGAGGATTTGTACCTTGTCACGGTGCTTGTCAGGGATTCTTGGTCACAATAACCAACTCCGTCGAAGAGGGCTGTGATATTGCTTCCAAATTGGGCAAAAGTCGCGTGATCGGGGCAATTGCAGGCGCTGCGCCGCCGGGGTCACCGAATTGGGGCCTGACGCGTGGCGCGGGGAAGCTGCCAAATCAACGAGGTCGTGCTCGGTTCGCCGGTTGGCCATCCCGGTTTTAAAGCCGCATGGACCGCGCAGCAAGTGGCCCAAGAGCAGGCTCAGGAGTTGTTGGAGCACTTGCCGCCAACAGCGTTCGCCCCATATGCCAAAATGCTGGGACGCATCGCTCGGGGAGCCTCGGATTGGTTTCCGCCCAAAAACGGCGCCACTGCTTACTGGGCGTGGTGGGATGTCGCTCTGCCAATCCGCCAGCGCCTCCCAGTCTTCGCTGAGTCCTGCCTGGACTCGCTCGCAGAAGGGGGGCGCCAATCGGCGAGCCTCGGGCCCGCTGCAGCTGCTCCAAGATGAGGGCTGGCAAGCGTGCCCTGAGTGCTGGGCCATCTTTGACGGCGCCCGGGCTCCCCGCATGCAGGACACAAGCTTGGGTGATTCGCCGCACGGCTGGCAGTCCCACGCGTTGCGAATTCGCAACTTACATTTTCGCGAGCGCGTGTTTTTGCCGACTTTGCTGCCAAGCGCCTGCGTGCTTGTGTGCTCGCAGGCCGGGCCGCATGCAAGGCCGTGGCTGACAGCGTGCCAAGTGACCCCGCCACCACCCTAGAGCCACATGCCATGCAGCTGGCGCTGCGCCAGCCTGCGCCTTCCGCTGCGGGCCCTCGCCGGGATGTGGTGCGCAGGTGGACGCTTTCGGCGACCACACATTAGCATGCCCCAGAACAGGCTTGTTAGCATGCAGAGCCAGGATCTTGGAACGGGCATGGGTGCGGGTGGCCAGAAAGGCAGTACGCGGATGGGCAAAGGCTTGCGCACACAATTGCACCCAGTGTTGACCCAGCCGCCAGGCTCAGACTGGATCTGGTGATTTATGGCGCCACGCCTTTACGTCAGAGCGCCGCAAGCGCGCCGCGTACCCGGAGCTCAGATGGGAGGCGCGCAGCGGCTGGTGGTCCTGGGCACATAGGTCGGGGGCCAGTGGAGCGGGTTCAGTGCAGCAAGCCGTTGCTGCCACAGCATTGGGCAATACGTGGTTGGTGCCCGCTTGCAGCAGATGCACAAAGGTCCAAGGAAAAAAACACTTGCCGCTCCTGACGGACGTACAGGGCGCGTGGCTCTTGCGAGCGCTGTGCGCGTCCCCTCGCGCGAACCATGCGCTTCGGACGGTCCCGCCGCACGACATAAGAAGCCTCAATGCCCAGGCGCATCCTTGTTGGAGCTGTTGGGTGGGGTTTCCGACACCAGGCCAGATTCCCAGACATGCCGGCGCAGGGAGCTGACAACGCCCTATGCCTCGCTCATGCAAACGCAGCCAGACGGCTTCTGATCACAGATTGCCCCAGCTGGCAGGACGTCACCAGCGGCCTTTTGGCGGCGCCCAGTGCAATAGCAGGCCTCGGAGACTGGCCGCACGGCTGGCATTTCCACGCGTCGCGAAATCGCAACTTCTACTATCGCAGCCGCGTGCTGTTGCCAACGTTGCCACCCGATCACCGGGCGCTGCTTCGCTCCCAATCTGGGCCGCACGCAGGCTCTTGGCTTGCTGCTATCCCGAAAGGGGCAGCCTCTCGCCAGAAACCATGCAAATCGCGCTTCGGCGACGGCTGCGCTTGCCCCTCCCAATAAACCCGTGGTAACGTATAGAATCCTTTGCCTGCTAGTTGGCGGTTTTTGCCGCCGCCCTTAGCAGCCAGCGCCAGCTCCACGGCTTCCGCCAGCCATTGCTCTGGCTCACCTGCACGCGCAAACCGTGGTGGCGAGCGCTGCGGGCTGCGGGAGCCCTCTTTGCTGGGCTCGCGGCTGCCGCCCAGTTTCGGGAAGTGGGCCTGGCACGAAAGCTGCCCGGACGTGCGCCACGCTGAACAGGAGCTTTGCCGATGCTGTGTGGCGGCAATTGCGGATGCGGTGAAGGCGCCGCACCGCTTTGCAAACGTCACCAGAGCCTCCACCGACGGCGTCGTGCACTTGGCATACTCGGCAAGGCATGGCTGCAAACCGCGTGTTGGCAAAGCAACTCGGGTGGGAAACAGCTGCGGCGGCAATGTACGGAAATCAACATGTCCATGGCTGAAACCAAGTGCAGGCGACAATTTAGCGGCCGCCCCGCACCCCCCAGCGAAGGAGCAAAAAAACGAGATTAGGGCTTTTGTTCCAGTGGCGCGAGGTGCGACCAGACCGCGCGGCTGCTTCGGGTGGCAGGAACTGGAGGAGTTTGCACAGGAGCGCCGCTGTCCGCTCGGCAAGCGCATGCACATCGCCGTCGCTTCCTCGTAACACCTTTGCAGCCACCCAGCGGTTGTCCGGCGAGTTACGGAGACGAGGGTGGGGAGATTAGACTGTCCAATGAGTCCCGCTGAGACATGCTGGGTCTGCGTATGTGCTTTGCAGCTTGCAATTCGAATGCGAGATCAGATTGTTTCCAATTGGATTGATGATCACACTTTGCATACATGGGTGTTTCTCGTGCATGCTTGTGTTGGTGCAGCTGTGCCACATAGGGAAAAACAAGTGAGAATGGTGTTCAAAGCCCAGCAAAGGTTTAGGTGTGCTTAGGACCGTATTGACATCTTCAGAGCGGTTGCAGTTGGCATGATCGGGGTGATCTGGATGTAGAGGGAAGCTTGCTGACTTGCTATAGTGAACCATTGGCCGCCCCATGTATGCAAGCCATATGGATCTTTAGCTCGTGTGGTTGGCAAACATGTTTGTCGAGAAGCTACTTGGCATTCATAGTTCAAACGCTGCATGCTGAGGCCACTTGTGTGAATAAGCTACAGGTAGGCAAATGAAATTGATTCGTTCTGACGCATGCGTGCAGGAAGCTGGGCCAGCGCAGGCAGTCAAACATGACATGTGCATGGATACCACCCGGCAAGCGAAGCAGGTAAGACAATTTGGGCATGGCTGCGTTGATTGCGCCATGGGTTTACGAACCGCTCGCTGCAGCTCCTTATGCTGCTCCTTGTTATGCAAGTGCAAGGGGATCTGCGCCGCATTGGTGTTACCCAGCAGCACGGCCTGGCATTCAAACTGCATCGTCATTGTCTAGCGCTGGAATCTGCAGTGATTCAGGAGCAACCTACACTCCTCGAAGGTCCCTTGTTTCGTCCAGTTCTGGTTTTTTGGTGCCACCTGCGGACGATGGAGTCAGGAGCGTTTCCGTTCCACCAATCCTGCGAACACCGTGGGATGCCTACGGCAATGACGCTAGGCGATCGCCATCAGCCCAGCAAAGGCAGAGGCCAGTTGCTTTGCCGTTGGCAGCAGTCAGGATTGGCAAGACCATTCCAAGCACAGTGAGTACTTCTGTCCATTCAGCAGAGAAACTGGGGCCTTTGCTGCCAGAGGGTCCGGCTATTACCCCACTGGAAGTTTCGCCTTCCACCAGAGTGTTTCAATCTCATGCCAGATTGAATGCCGCTGGTCCGGTTCATTGCGTTGAGCATCTTGGAACAAAAGCTCAGCCCCTCTCAGCCTCACAATGGCATGAAGCAGAGCCAATCACCAGGTCAGTCCTTGAAGTGAATCAAGATATTCGGACCATGCCCGATTTCCGAAATTCACCGGCAGGTGCACGCGGGCCAGCAATGGAGCCAGCCATCAGCTTCGCTTCGCAACAGCAACAGAGTGCTGGTAGATGTGCAACGCAAGATTCGAGTCCCAAGAACAGTGTTTGGAAACGTTATTTCGCAGGCGAAGAGGGCACTGGGCAGTTTGTCGGCCCTTTGGGTAACAGCCGCATATTGACTGCAGATTCTGAGGTTGGGGCCAACGAATCTGGCGGCTTGGGGGGCAGTATGGGGAGTGATGTATGTGGATCCGGATTAAGGGCAATGCCTGTGCGGCGCCCAAGCATGGGGCTACGAAGATACCAGGCAGAGCCCCAAGAGCCGACACTTCCAATTGGCCTGCCCACGACAGCTCCAAACTCTGCGAGAGATGATTCAGAGGGAATAGGTGCGAACGGCATGCCAGAAGCCTACAAGGTCTGCATCTCGGTGCCTGGGCTAGAGTGCGACCTGCAAGCAGAGTCACGGCACAGACCAGAAGCTTTGCACTTGCACCAGGTTGTCAGCAAGTTTGGCCCGCCCGTAGACAAACAAAGTTCTATCATGGCCATGAACGGCCAAATGAACCTGCAGGAAGCGCAGCTTGCAGCACGGCCATGCCATGATGATATTGAGGGTGAGGATAAAGGAGTGGCTAGCAGCATTCCGCCAGCGCAGAGCGCAGTGGTTCTGAATTCCGCTCAAGTGGAAGCGATAGCTGTTGCTGCAGCGGCAGTGGAGCATGCTAGTCGGTCAATCTCCCTGAAAATGCTACATGAGTTGCGGTCCTTCCGGCAGCCACCAACCGCAGTTTGTCAGGTTGTTGATGCCCTTTCGACGTTGCTGGGCTGCTATGAGTCTACCTGGTCTGCAGTGAAGCGACGGTTGGATTCAGCTTTGTTGCACCGATTAACTTCCTTCAGTGCCATGGAAGCAGCTAGATGCCCGTCCTCTCGAGCGCAGGACTTTCTTGAGCTTTTGGAAGCTCCTGCATTTCGTGATGGCTCTCTAGCAGACAAGTGTCCTGCTGTTGCGCCGCTGGCAGACTGGTGCTTGGCCGTTGCGCACTTGCTTGTACAGTTGCGAGCCGCAGATTCGGAGATGCAAACTGAGAGCAAGTTCCGAACCGCACCAGACACCGCCAAAGCGCATCGGGATGATGCAGTTGCACTCAGCAACCGGGGAGGCCTGTACGTAAACCCCCCGCTGTGGGAGCTGGATGAGGCCGCGCTTTGCTGCGTCGAGGACCTAGTTGTGGGTCGGGACGGGGTTGGCCACATAACATTCCACGGGCAAACCGATTGCCGCAACTTGTTGAACATGTTGCCGGATATCCTCATGGTAGAACAAGGTGAAATAGTCGTGTACCCAGATGCCACCTTAAAGCCGGAGGTGGGATGTGGCTTAAACAAGCCAGCCACAGTTGTACTGTACGGCTGCATGCCCAAATCCCAGACTTGCCTAACAGATACCCGGGCACGTCACAGGTACAAGCAACGTGTTGCACAAATGACGGAAGAGAAAGGTGCAATCTTTGAGGACTATGATCCTGATGATGGCACCTGGAAGTTCCGTGTGCTCCACTTCTAACATTTGTGCATGTGCAAGAAAAGAAAAGATTCGGTCCTGCAATCTTGCTGAGTGGGGTGCTCCACTAATTCGGATTATTTGCTGATTTGTGTTTTACAGATCCGTGCATGGCTCGTGCAGCAACAGTGTGGGCTAGTGCTGCAATGTCGGGAAGCCTGTTGCGACGAACCACGCAAGCCATTACTCGACATGGAAGAAGGGGAGAGTGGCGCGATGCGCTGGCAAGATTTGCGCAGCTTGATTTGGAGGCAGTGGCCTCCTCCTAAATAGGACTGGTTTTGTTCTTGGTTACTTGTGCAGGATGGAGCGAGTCCGGACAAGGCAGGGGCAATCCTTGAATCTGAATACCCAGGATTTGTACATTTGCACAGCATGATGACAAGCAAGCCTTGGCAGGTTTGCTGCAATGCTTTGATGGCAGCTCTTTCCAGAGGCGTGTTTCCAGTGAATGTTTTCACCGACGTAAAACAGGCAGCAGTCTTTTGGACTTCCTGCGCGAATTCCCCAAGCTGAAGTTTGAAGATCCGAAGCAGCTGTTTTGATACATCGGTAAGCTCGAGTCATTGGAGGGCTCATCAAACCAAAGGTCTGCTGTAGAGTATAATTAGTATAAGCTGTTGTCACAAGGTGTGCAAACCAGATCCTGTAGATGGTTTCTTCTGATTCGGCTTGAGGTCCGTCCCCCTGCAACTGATTTTCCTTCGGTCCAATTTTTGCTGAAAACCTCGGCCAGCGTCAGGCGCATAAGCTCCTTTCCAATCAATACCGCAAGCAGAAGTTGGTGAGCAACTTCCTTTCATGATCTTTCATGTACGGCTTCAGCTACGGTCAGGCTCTGTTCGCCACAAGATGTTTCTGTAATCTGGACAGGTAACCAATGGCAACGGGCTGCAAGTTTGATGGTGGACTTTCAGCAAATGTCCGTGCAGCCAGCGCTTCAAGCCGTCACTGCTGTGGCATCTGCCTGTGGAAAAGTGTCCAGGTGCAGTTCTCCAAAAGAGCTAAGATGCGAAGACAGAGACATGTGCATCCATGCGCAGCCACGAACCTTTGCATTATTTGTCCAGCAATCCGCACAACAATGCAAAAAACGCACAAGAAAACGAGGAGCCCTGTCCAGGTGGACGCTCTCGGTGGAATTGTTGGACACTTGGCTCCAGTTTGATGCAGGCATGACCTGCCGAGGCAGGTATGCGAACTGATTTAAGTCTTTCTTCGTGTCACACTTTGCGATCACGCCTGGCTGAGGCTTCAACTTCACCAGACTCCAAGGGCTTCTGCGTTGCAATCGATGCTTGCGGCAGAGGTGCCGCTTGGCATGCGGCACTTGCATTCTTTGCCACGGCTCGCGTCCGGCTGGATTTGGCGATGGTGAATGCAATGGGGACTGCTTGCACACGTGGTGGAGAATGGGCCAGGGCATTACACATTTTGCTGCATACAGGTGTCGAACCCGACGTCGTTACTTATGGATCTGTGATTGCAGCTTGCAGTTTAGGATCTCAGTGGATGTTGGCTTCTGCTGTTCTGCACGAGATGCGTTTTCGTGGAGTTGCGGCCAGTCCAGCATGCGTGGGTGCAGCTGTTGCTGCATGTGAGACTGTCGGCAGAAGTAGTAAATAGCAGAAGGTACCAGTGAGTTGGGGCATATCAACTAATTTCACTTTCTTCTTATTATACTGCCGAAGTTTCTGTTATCAATGATTTCTGCAAGGAGGGGCTCGCATTGGAATCAGGCATTGCGCTTATTCAGCACTGATTTTCCTCAATCTCCAGCTTCGATTGGCGCCCTCATGTCTTGTCTAGCTAGCTCTACAGAGTGGGAGAAGTGCTTGGACCTGCTCCTGACTTCCTCGCTTCCGGATGCACCTGCCATTTCGTCGACCATTCTTGCGTGTGAGCAGGGCAGTGCCTGGGCTACAGCAATGCTTTTGGTTGATGACGCAGCTCGGATGCTGGTTCTGAATCTGGACAGTACCGCGCTATTGGCGCCTGTGAGGAGTGCTCTGCACTTGCATCAGGCTAGACACGGTCCAGTCTTGTCGCAGCGATCTGCTGTTGCAGCTGTTGTGCAAGGCTCCATCCTTGCTAGTGACCTAGCACTTGCTGAGCAGGAATCAGCCTTGACTTTGCTGCTGCACGTGGAAGCCGCCTCGCAAGGAGCGGCCGTTTGCCGAGCATTTAGTCGCAAGGTTACGAAGACAGTCCGACAGCATCTGGCTATTCCGAGCAAGATGGGACCAGCGTTAGGCCTCATGCTTGGCATCCTTGCTGATCTGGGACCGGTCCTGTCACGTGACGTCTTGTGCACAGCCCATCCCCCAACAGCTGCCATCTCATGGAGGCCGTCCGCCGCTGCCGCTGTTGCCAAGAGCTTTGCAGTTGAACCAATGCCGTTGCCCTCGCGGCCTCTGGCACGTCGGTTGCGTATCTGGCTCGCGGCAGGGCTGCTCATTCGCAACACCAGCCTTGACATGCATGAAGTGCTGATGACGAATTAGCGAAGAATAGGGCAGAAGGGCAGGAAGGAGCGGACTGCGCGGTTTCCTGAACGTGCTGATGTCATTCCTTTGACTACCTTTGAACAAGACGTGGACGCACGAGTGAGATATTGGAGCGGTCCGCTCCCTTTTTCTTAAAGTGTGAACTGTCTTGTTCTGGATGCTGTTCAGCAGTGAGCCCTACGGCCGCTGCACTTTTTTCTGTATTCCAGTTCTTTCCTGCCTGCTGCATCAGGGTTGGCCCCCTGTCTGTGGGTGGTGGGAGTGCCCTTTTTTGAACCAGTGCTAAAGTGCTCATGGCTTCAGCTGCATAACACAGAATATCGGGGTGCGAAATCCACGTTGGCCAGAGGGAGATGGATGCATTTTGCTCCAAGGTGCAGCATTTTCTTGAGCTGGATGACATTATGTGAGCTGCAAGGTGCAATCGAAAGCAAAGCCCTAATGACCTGACAGAGCCATCAGAGCCAGACTGTAAGCCTGCACAGTGTCCGTTCTTCTAAGAACAGTTTTAAGAAAACACTACATGATGTTACACAGCAGACTTAGCAGCTGCGCCTCGAGCAGAGCCGGCTCCAGGGCGGGGGCGGCAGGCCATGAGGGAGAAGGATCCCCGGCAGCCGCAGGTGAGGTAGCCCGACTGCAATGAGGGCGCTTGCTTTGAAATTTGGATAAATTTGGACCAAGAGGTTCTGACAACATCTGACAACAACCCAGGCACGCGGCACGGGGCAGAGCCCACCGGACCGATTCCGAGTTGACTCAGTTAGAGTGTGTGGGGTGGCAGCATGAACATTATGAAGTGACTCTGCTCGGAAGGACTTCTAGCAGCGATGAAAGCACGGCGGCCGCTGCTGGTGACAGGTGGCAGCAACCAAGTGCACGTGAATCATGGGGAGACTGTTGCCTGATCACCTGCACAACAAGAGGCCGGCCACAGCTGCACAAAGTGTAGCTGAACCACCAGCGGCCGCAGCCGCACAAAGTGTAGCTGAACCACCGGCACCTGGATTGAGGCAGGTGCTAGTAATTGCATGTGGTGATGCGTTGATTTCCGAACCTTGGGGCTCAGTCGGCGGACTTAGCCTCACAGCCAGCAAATGCGGGTGTGAGATAGCAGTCGTTGCCAAGGTCGTCGTACCCTTGTCGAACTTACCGTGGTCATGATCGGTTGTTGTCGCGATTGTCGTCGTTGTGTCGGTCGGGGTCGCAGTCATGTTCAAGTGTTCGTGGTGGTCCGGGCTGCAGCCCTTGTGACTGAAAGGGGATTCGGCAACTGTGGGGGATGAAGTTAGAGTCCACATGAGAACAATATGCACTACTGCCAATGGACCGCATGAGGGGTCCATTGCAGAGCGTGGGCTGTCTGGGAGGAACTTGGGACAAGGCACCATTTCACGCCCAAAGGCGTATGGATCTGGCCTTATCGGAAAAACGGGATTCAACCTGACGCCTTCAACATCTCACTGAGTCGTTCAGGGTCCCTTGCCTGACTTGCAAGGCTTGGTTGCCCAGACCTTGAGCGAACCCCAAGCTGAATATGAAAATTAAAAGCTTGCGCCAGGCTTTCTAGTTATTTTTAGTTACTACACGAACAGGCCTCCCTTGCAATATGTTGTAATAGTATGTAATCGTAACAAATGTCATCTAAAGACATGAGGCATGAGGAACATAAAGCTTTGTATTTTCCAACAGGATGGAGCATTTCACAAGCCAACCATAGACACCGCTACAAGCACTTGAAGACTTTAAAACAAGAAAACTAGGATCCCATGGGGGTAACCATTTTCTCATCCAGCCTTGTCACAGTGGAAGATTTGCTGATCATCGTTTCTATGACATTATGATAACAATGATATACAATTAACTGCTATGCTTTCTCTGTAGTCTAACCCTTCCCGCTCTCCAACAAGTTTCCTTTTCGAAATTTTTGGTGAACACATACACAGTGTATCCAGTATGTTGGTCGAGTGTGCCATGCAGCTGCTGCTTGTGAGATGTGTTGATGCCGTTCTGTCAGTAGAAGTCAGCCGCATATGCAAGCTGTTCCTTGTGTGTGATTTGAGCAGCATCAGCCTAGAGTCATCCTTGCTGAACTTGTTCTTTTGATGCTTCTGTCTAGTTGGCCCTATCTACCGGAAGTGGTCTGCAGTTGCTTAATTTGTCGTGGGTGTACAATGTTCGTGACGACCATGGCCGCCGTTTCACATGTATCTGACCATGACGCATGGTCGTTGATTGACTCGCTTCTCTTTGATTCCGCGGTCATGACTGAATATCTTGCAACTGCGACTGCCATCATTACAGTGTTTACTAGAATTGACACTTACTGCATGCTACTTGCTACTTGCTGTTGCTTCTTGATCTTCTTTTCCCACGACGGTGACAACTAGTCGCGCGGCGGAAATGCAAGATTTGGACCCAGTGGGTCATGTTTTCTTGCTTGTGCAGCGTGTGTAGCTTCGCAACATGGAGGATTTCGGGGCGGAGGCCATAGTCACATTTAGGAAATGCAAGGCTTTTAGTAGTGCTCAGTACAACGAATCATACGAACAGCAATCCTCATCATGGTGGTGGTTATGGTAACTAGGTGGTGTCCATGGATTGGCTACTGCGCCATGGCACCAAGGGGATGCTGCATCCATGGCAGAATGAGGGATGCAAGTGCAGCTGCTTCAGTCTTTTGGCTGGAGCAGCCGGACCAATCTCACACCGGCATAGACAATCTGAGCACCAGAAAGCTTCTGCCTTCTGCTTTGCATCCTGGACTCCATTTGGTACATGCTTAGTGTTGTCGCTGCGAACATGGCCTTCCGTGTCTTCACAAATAAATTCAAATAAAGATAACAACCGATGAGTATAAGAGCTGTGAACGGAAGAGTTGTGAACAAGAAGAGTGCCTGCACACATTTTGGGCAAAGAATGTTCGCCTCACTTACACAGGAACAAACGAAACGAACTCACCCTCCGCCTGTGTTGTTCGAAGCTTTCAGCTCGTTGTTTTGTGCTTGGTCGAGGCAAGCTGCGCGGGGCAGAGCCCACCGGACCGATTCCGAGTTGACTCAGTCAGAGTGTGTGGGGTGGCAGCATGAACATTATGAAGTGACTCTGCTCAGAAGGACTTCTAGCAGCGATGAAAGCACGGCGGCCGCTGCTGGTGACAGGTGGCAGCAACCAAGTGCACGTGAATCATGGGGAGACTGTTGCCTGATCACCTGCAAAACAAGAGGCCGGCCACAGCTGCACAAAGTGTAGCTGAACCACCAGCGGCCGCAGCCGCACAAAGTGTAGCTGAACCGCCGGCACCTGGATTGAGGCGGCGACTTATGTGTCATGTTGGTGATAAGGTTGCGGCAAGGCAGCAGTGATGCGAGCTTGAAGCCTGTAGGCAGATAGAGTTGCCCCATTTCCTGGATTGAGGCAGGCCGCGCGTGGCAGAGCTCACCGGATCCACGCCAGCATGCTGAATGCGCATTGTCCCACAATTCACTTGCGATTTCTTTGGATAAGATCCTTGCGTGCAGTGCTTGCAAGGACGTCCAGTGACGAGATTCCAGAAGAAGCCGTTGACAGGCATCGCGTGATGCCATGACGTGATCGGCTGGCTCCAGCAAGCACTGCTAAGGTCAGTGCTTCCACCAAGTGATTCACATGACTCCACTTTGACAGGAGAGAGGCTGCCTGGTGGCAATTTGGATGTTGTATGTGCCGGAAGCATGCAGGGCATGCATCTCTGTGTCGTTCGTCTAAGGATATTGATGCGCGGCAGAACCCAGCGGACAGCGGTCGTGAATGGTCCTGACTCTGCTGTTAGTTTTTGAGAGTCTATCACGCTTAGGTATTGCAGAGCTTTTGCGTGTAGTTTCCAGTTGAATCCAGGCACGAGTGAGCGATTCTTGATGGGATCACACATGCAGTGGCACGCCCTGGTCATCCTCATATTCGGAGGATGTCAAGCAGTGATGAAATCACTGGGGTGGCAGAGTGCGTGAGGCAGGGTCGAATTATTCTAAGTTGATTTAATGGAAGATGCTGCTTGAATGTGTCCTTTTGTAGCAAACTGCTTCTTCCAGGCAGCGGCTCAGCCTCGAGTTACGACGACAGAGATCGAGCGGCAGCGAGGACACAAATGCACCATCTTGTTCAACCAGCAATTGCAACTCTGGGCCCTGCTATGTTGCCTCTAGCTGCTTTGGTGTTCTCAGGCCGTGTTGCTGACATGGGGGTGCATTGCCCATCGCAGGGCGGAACTAAGAAGATACTGTGAAACATGGTGTTCGGGATGTCTCCTAACCCCCTGCGGTCTAGGTATAAACAAAAAAAGCCTTCTGTGAGGAGCTTGGCGAGCCTGACCCGATCCACAGCCTGGAATTGGAAAAGTTGGCCAAACGTTTGCTTACTTCAATTCCGAACCGAGAGGAGCGCATGCAACTCATGCAGCAGTTTGGATTGGTGACTACAGCTTTGGTGTCAGAAGGAGAGCCACTGCCGTTCCGGTCCTTGTGGTTTGCGGGATGCCGAAGCCCGACAACGACTTGCCAAGGACCGGAATTTTTTGCAGAGGATTATCTCGAGACAGAAGGTTTGCAGCGGGATATTGTACCACCCGAGGATGGCCCCAATATGCTCACACCACCAGAGGTTGAGACTCCACTGGAGAAGTTCCTCAGGACAGCACTGACAACGTTGAAGTCAGTAGCCTGCAAGATCTGCCAAGTACCTCAAGCGCAGCGCAGAGCTTTGAAGGACTGCTTTTGCCGGCCTTCTGAACCTTCTTTTATGGGTGTGCGTGGTCGCAGAGGCTGGGTATTTTCCAAATTGAACTCCAATCCAGCGGAGGCCTTGTCAAACAGTTGATTTGTCAGGTGTGCCTGCTTTTCGTGTATCCGGGCCAAAGGGACCCAGTCACGCCTGCAATCTTGTCGCTTGTCATCTTAAGCACTGCGGCCCTGCAGTGCTACACAGAGCTCAAGGCAGAATCGTCCATGGAGGCGCTGCGTAATCTGCAAGCTGCAGAATTTGTACGGACTATCCGTATTTCAGAAGATGGGCAGCGGCTGGACCAGCAACTGCCTCCCACGGAGCTTGTTTCGGGCGACATCATTCTTTTGGAGCCTGGTAGGAGCCCCAGGACGTGTAATTAATCCTGATATTGATCTGCTGCGGTCACATCTGACTTCACCATGTGTTTTTTTGAGGTCAGAGAGTCCCTGCGGATGTACGGATCATCCACTGTAGCAACGGCACGGAGGTGGACAACGCGGCTTTGACCGGCGAGACGGTGCCGGAGCTCCGCAGTGCCAAGCCCGAGATGCCCACCGTGCCCGCCATGGAGGCCCGGAGGATGCCCCAAGTGAAGTCTAAGTGCTGTTAAGCATTATATGCTATCAGATGTTAGCATCTGTACGTGGTACCTCAATATTGAAAGAGGCACGCTGCCTCGCCTTCTTCGGCACCTCCGTGCTGAAGGGAACTGCGACATGTGTCGTCCACTCCACTGGTGATAGCACGTTCCTAGGCGGGATGAAAGCCATGACAGTGACACCTGCTTGTTTTGTTTAACGCGCGTTTACTTCGGGCGTGTCATGAGTCATCTTGAGGTTTCTTTTTTTGCAGCTTTCGGTTTGCAGTCATAGTGTGTCATTATGATATTGGACAGCAAGTTCAGTGGTTGCTGGCTTCGCCGACAAAAGGAGTACAGTTCACAAATCGCAGATGCTCGCGCATCATTCTTTGTAAGTGCTTGTTTTGGGGCCATTGCTGACGGAAAAAATGCTGCTCGCCTGTGGAAGAGATTCAGGAGGGTTGTGATTTTGCGGCAGCCGGTCACCGGATAAAGTGGTTGAGTTGGGTCTACAGTCCCAGGACAGCTGAAGCTGTCCGAAGAACGATCTGCTATCTGCAAAATCATGAGAACATTATTTTGTGAGCACGCCATGCAGTCTTGCACGGGCAGGGCAAATCGCCAATACCATGAAGAAGGGTTCACCGCGTTCCTCGTTGGAAGTGCAGATGGAAAGCTTTGTGCTCTGGCCAAATCTAGAGGCGGGGACACTGCAGGTATAACGCATCTCGCAATGGTCAGGTACATACCATAGCTCTTGTTGCTGGTGGAGTTGCCGCGTGCGTGCTGCTGGCTAACCTGCAGCTTGGCAAGGTTTGTGCAGGCAAGACGTAGCCAGGAGTGCTGCACCCAACAAACTACCAGCTTGTCATCCGCTGCCCGCAGTGTTCATTGCGCTTTGTTGTGTGGAGATGCTAGCCCTCCACTCTCCTCGGCCTCCACTGGAACTCAAAGGCAGAGTCAGTGGAGCTCAGCCGCGATGGCGTTTTCCAGTTCCTGCCGCCCCTGCCAAAGCTGCTTTGGCTGGCGCTGTGCAGGCTCTGTCTATGGGCCGATTTGTCAGACGGTGTTTGAGGAAGGCCGACATGGCGAGCAAGAGATCCCGACTGGGCCGACTCCAGGCCAAGCCCTTGGAGCCGGAGCAAGCGGAGCAAGCGGAAGTACCAGAAGCGCTGGTTTACTCAACGCACATTTCGGAGATTTTGCCACACACGACAAGCAACGGCCGATTCGAGCTGGCACTGGTTCCAGATCCGAGCTTCCCAGAATGTCAGCTGCCCGTGGTGGTGCGATCAGGGGAATTCTGCAGAGGAGATGCTGCCTTTTTTGTCGGAGTTGGAGCGCAGATTCCAAAAGCCCTTAGCAAGGCATCTGGGTGGGATGGGCTTCTGGCTGAGACTGATTATGTGGTGAAACAAACTTATTTTGGCCGACGGTACTTGTCCAATGGACTTCTCCTCCCCAGCTCAGTGCTTCGGGATTTTGTAGGCGAAGAAGACTTGGGCGACCCTGAACGCTTGACAACAGCACTGAAGGTCAAAGCACCTCCATCTGCATATCGCGCACATGAGTTTCTTTTGGAAATCGGCTTCGATGGGTCTTGCTATCATGGCTCTCAGAGCACAGGTGCGGAAGACGAGCGTCCAACTGTTTTGGGACAGATAATGCGGTGTGCTGAGAGGCTTGGATGGGTAAGCGGGCAACAGGATGATCGAGCAACTCGGAGCCTATGGGCCTGCTTGAGCCGTGTGGATGCTGGTGCAAGCGCTCGTAGCTTTCTACTCACGACGCCTCCCCTCATAAATCCAGAGACGCTCGAGTGCTGCCCTAAGCTGTTAAAATACTCTTGAGCTTTATCATGTGAGCTGCAGTCCGGCATCACGGCTGGATCTTGTGTATACACGGATGTTCCTGGTAGCAATTCAAGATTATCCCTCGCATTTTGTTTAGGAAACCTCACGTTACTCACATGCCGCGGGCTTTATCCATGCGATTACGCCATGCCGTCCTTTTGAGGGTGCGCTAGCAAGAATCACACCCTCGCGCGCGGCATGACTTTGTGATGGTGTCTGCTTCTTGCTTGCCATGTTGTTTACTCTGAGGTGGCCAAGCTCCGTGGAGACGACTCACGCGCTTGCCCGAGAACTTCCAGATGGCATACAGCTGCATCGGGCGGTCCTGAAACCACGAGGAGAGAACATCCGCCACACCTACAATGTCAGCAGGGAGTACGGATATTTTGTGCCGCTTGCTTTGCTGGAGGGTGATATCGAGGGACTGCGAGACATTCTGAAGCAATTTGTCGGTGATCATTGCTTTGCCAACTTTACCGAACTGAAGAAACTGGAGGGGCTGAAGAAGAAGATCCAACGAAGCCCGGAGCTACAAACCTGGGCTCATAGTCTTCAAAGTTGGAAACGCGCGAGGAAGGAATCACAGTACAGTGCTGCAGCCATCTCAAACTTGCGGGTGCACAGAGCCATGCGAGCAGCATCCGAACGCACCATCATGGCGGTGAATGTGGAGGAGGCTCCTGGCAGTAATCTTGCTTGTATTCGTTTACAAGGTGATGGCTTCCTATATAACATGGTGCGATACATCGCCGGTGCTGCGTTGGCAGTTCATTCCGGAAGACTATCTTCTCACACCCTGCAGACTGCTTTACAGGCCCTTCAAGCAGTGGATCTTTCAGAGCATTTGGCGCCAGCTCGGGGTCTCGTACTCCTGCGCCAATACTCGGATGAGCCGTGGATTTCGCAAGACGCCCAGAAAGCCGAGGCTTCCGCAGAAACTTTCATGACGCTGAAGCTATTGCCAGCAATCGAGGAGACTTGGGAGTGCAGAGCAGGTGAGCCAAAATTGACCTCTTTCCTGATGGAGTCGTAGCTTCCACTCAGATCCAGGGAGCTATAGGTAAACGCCGCCAAGCTGAGGTTGGCGCCAAAACCACGAAGCGCGGCGGAGCCTTGACCACATGTCTGAGCGTCTCTGATTTGGCTGAACACGTAGCGGAAAACGGGATATTTGATTGGTATTGCATTGGGGAGGGGTGCAATGTAAGACTGCGAAGATGAATTCCAGAGACTGCACATTGGTGTGATGTTGCCTATGATTACGAAAGCTTCCTCAAGCTTGAGTCCAGGTCCAGCTTTGCTGATCAGTACTAAGGGGGTGTGGGGGAGGGGAAACCCCAAATGTGGTCAAATTCGGGCCAGACCCAGCGGCAGGAGGGTTTTGGGGAGGTGTCCTTTCGGGCCTCGAAAACAGGGGTCACGAGGGGTTTGTTTATGTGCGGTTTTGGGGTGCCGT
>CAJNIZ010040102.1:0-39544 GCA_905231905.1 Symbiodinium pilosum | reverse complement strand
CCGTTTGGGACGCCAGATGGCAGGTTTGGGCACGTTGGAAGCCGTTCTTGGGCACGCTGAGGCCGTTCGCGCTCCGCCGCTTCATGATGCACGTGCTAGTATGCACCCTGCTTGAAAGCTTTCGTCCCCCCCCCAGCGGGCGCAAGTCTGTATCTACAGCGCGATGTTTCAGCTGCAAGGAGATCCTGGAGAACTGCGCCACAGCATTGTTTACACAGGCCGGTGCACCGCATGGTGGGGCCGGGGTGAGAGTCCCATGACAACTCGACCTTGAAAGTTGGTTTGCAAGGTGCCAGAGGGGCTTTTGCCGACGGTCACATTTTCGCTGATGAGCCTTGGATCATATTGTGTGGATAAATTCGACTGTGCTTGGCATGCTGCTGGCTGCTCCTGCCAGCCTTGCAAGGATAGCATCTTCCAGGATGTCCAGGCATGAGACACCCTGCTTCAAGTCTGGTTTTTGTACTGGTCCACAGGCAACAGGTCGTCGTGAAGAAGCTTGATGCCATAGAGTCTCTCGGATGTCGCTTGGCTTGATTGGGAACATTGAGAACATTAGAGCAAAACGTGTCTTCAAAACATGTCTTTGATACAGACAACGTGGTAGAGGCTTGCTGGGGTGGCTCACCCCAGTGGTGCGAACAAAAGCAATGAAGAAGAGAAGCCTTACAGATCCTAGAACTGCGGTCATTCTGTGCACCCAGGCGCATCCGTTTTTTGCTCTGACAAAACTGGAACCCTCACGCTGGGAGAAATGACTGTGCGAGCCTCAGCTTTGTCAGTTTTGCCGTAAGTGCCCTGCACTTTAAACTTCTGAACTTTCCATTGCAACTTGTTTGAACTGCTATTGAATTGAAGCCTCCTCGAGTCTTGCTGCACACAGTTCTCAATGCCATGCGCAGCAATCTCGCATATTGCGCAGTCCTTGATGTCCAGGGATGTAAGGACGTACTGTTGTCCCTGAGCCTTGCATCGGCATGGAACTCTCACCTGCCACTGCCACCTGCCCCAAATCAGAACGGAAGCCGCTGCATGAGCCAGCAGGAACATAAGCTCCAGAGTTTTGGTCTCGATTTCAGTCTGTGGTTTCCACGTTCCATAAAGAACAAGTGCAAAGCCGCATTTGTGAGCCTTCAGAGCTCAGGTGCAGCACGTTTTGGTGCCTGACGGGGGCAAAGCATCTCGGCAAGTTCGTAGATGGTGGACTGGTTGGTGAAGTCAGGATGTCGCAGAATCACGGGTCTTTTTGTGTTTTGGGAACAGAATTTTCGCGTGATGAGCAGTTTGCTTCTGTCATTGTCAGTCATCCGAGGCAACCCTTTTCAATGCCCAACAGTTGCAGGAAGCGCGGGATTGTCTGGGGAGCTATTTTGCATGTTGCGTTATGCAAGCGAGATCAAGCAAGGGTTTCTTTTGCCTGCCCTGCGGAAACAGATGCTGAATGATTAAAGTTCCCAAAAATGATCTAAGTTGGCAGGCGGAGGTGGTTCGACGCGACTCGCGTCTGCAGCAGCTTGCAGCAGCTGCCCTTACAAACAACAGCGTGCAGGCTTTGTTCACCGGGGAGCAGCAGAGAATTGTGGTGCCTCCTCTGTGGGAGCATAGGGCGTTTGCTGCAGGTTGCTGCACGCGGCGGAGCTGATGAGGCGCTGCCTCTACGGGGCTACAAATGGTGTCTGAGTTGTTTCATAGTGAGACCTCTGGAGGTTGTGGGGTCTCCCACCGAAGTTGCCATTTGCAGAGCAGCTGCTGCTATGCACCTCGGAACAAGTGCATGTGTGAAGCAGAAACAGGCATTCACATGACTGTGACTAACAGTCATGGAGTGTACATATGGTAGAGCTAGTTGATGTGTCAGGTTGGGGAAAGCTCCGAGGGACGCAGTGAAGTTTTCGGCGCGCGAGGCAAGCAATTCTACATCCGTCACTTTCCAGACTGAAAGCATAAGAAGGGGAGCAGCACCGAACAGTACAGAAGCATCAGCATCGGCAGTCACAGTGCACATAACCGTAGTTATGTCACACTCATAGGAAGAGCACGGTGCCATTGAGCAGGGTGTGAAAATGAATGCAGAGATCGGCCTTGGGCAAATCATATATCATCATACTTGCTTCACTTTAAATGCAAAGCAAGCCAACATGTGCCGCTTTTGAGTTGCCTATGCAACATGTCACCCGATCTTGCCCCGTTGTTCGCAAGTTGACAGCTTTGCTCATGGCAAGGGTGTGGCCTTTGAGATCCCGTTCAACTCAGAGAACAAGTGGATGCTGACAGTATTTGCCTTATGATGTCAGCAGCTGCTTGCCTGCACTTTGCTCCCTATGTACATATGAGCCCAAAACCCTAAGGTTCACAGGCTTCCCGCAGAGGACTGGGATCCAATTCACAATTGACGGGACACATGGGACGGCTACATGCGCACCAGGCGGCCTCCTTTGAAGTCATCGTCAAGGGTGCGCCGGAGAGGGTACTCGAGCTGTGCCATTCGAGCGGGCATGTTCTGAATGACCTCCGCAGCTAGAGTGCATCCACAGTTTTTGAGGGTCTCGGTTGTCATGTAGGAGACATGGTCGGGGTCAGTGAGCAGTGTTTGCCCAGGCAGCCTTATGGACCGGCCCTGGGCTCAAACTTTTGTCTACCTTACCTGAAGCAGGTGCAAGGTGCGTTTTTGACCACTTGTCCCTGTGAATGTGAGGGGGCTCCGCGTGCTTGCTCTGGCTGCGCGACGACTCAGCGAAGATGATATCCCTGCAGGCGAGGATTTCAAAGGCAGGGCTCAGAGCAGCTGCTCCAGAAGGCATGCGATGATGTGCCACTTGACTCTTACTTGACCTCAAACACAGGCGGCTGCTTCAACAGCTGCAACTTTCCCGTGCGGGACTGCAAGTTTCTGGGCTTCTTTGCAATGGAGGACTGGTGTTGCGAACTCATGTCTTGCAGACACTGCTTCGGAGCCCAGCAGTTTTGAGGACCCACCGCGCCCAGGCGTCCGCGAAGCAGTAACCAAGTCCCAGACTGCTGGTGTCAAGGCTAGTTCTCTGCACCCATGTCTGACCCATTCAAGAAGCATTTCTTGAAGAAGCAAGCACAAGTGGCCTCGATATGCAGGTGGTGATGGTGACAGGGGATCATGGAGACACGGCAAGAGCCATCGCCTTGCGGTTGTCCATCCTGGCCAGCTCTTCGCAGCCGTCTCGCGAGGTGGAGCGCTTTCAGGCTGGAGCCTTGCCTTCATCGCACCTGATGTGGAGATATAGGCAGAACCTAGGGCCCTGGGCTCTTGGGCCTGCTAGGCTTGAAGGGACGTAATGTTATTAGTGGATGGGAGAGAAGATGCTTGCTTGGAAGGTGCTTCACGGATCGGATCCTCGCCTCGTCAGCACTCTTTTGTTTGCTCCGTTCCGCCACGGGTGAAATCATGCAAAATCAGTGAAACATGACAGAGCTCCTCTGAACCTCGCTGCTGGGCAGGGCAGATTTCCTTTGAACAGGCAGGTCACATCTATAGGGAAAGCAGCAATAGAACCGCAGGCTGGAAGGCAAGAGAGGAAGATGAAAAAGGCATAGTCAAATTCACACGAGTTCTTTCTTCGACAGGGTCACACTGGACCGTACACTGTACTTGTGGTTTTTCGTAGTTGGCTGAGAAAAAGCAGAGCAAAAGCCACCTTGCAAGAAGTACATGCGCAGTTTGACCGTTTGTGGATGGAGGAAGTATAATGGTCAGTTGTTGTGGTTGTGGAGGTGTGTGGTGTAGCTTCTGTTGGTGCGGCATTCTTTTGAACCATCACTGCCACAGCTACATGTGTGCCAGAAGCTTCTGCTCAAGGACTTGGATCACCATTTACCACCAGACGATGGCTTTGTAAACCTTGACTTTGACTCCAAGGCGCACGCTTCATGAGGATGCGGATGTGACTGGGCTTACCTGCTTTTCGCATGTGTTGCACGCAGGAGTTCTGGCGGCAAGCGGTGCTACACACCAGGCGCGCACCCTCGGCAAACGAGGAACCTCTTCATGCATTGTTTACGCTGCCATCCTTTTGCGCCGCGAGGGTGTTTGCCCGCGTCTCGCCTTTACACAAGCGAATCATTCTGCAGGCTCGTGGCAGCAACTTGTCCTTAAGAAATGTCATCACATCTGCCAGCCGCGAATCACATCAGGCCTACCAGCACTTCGGGCAACAGGGCTTTGGCGACGTCGTGGCCATGACAGGCGATGGTGTCAATGACGCGCCAGCTTTGAAGCAGGCTGAGGCGGACATGTTATACCCGGCACCCAGCTGTGCAACCCCGCCTTTCCACAGAACATGGCGTCAAGACCTTTGAGATTTTCAGAGTGAGTGAACATGTGCCATTAAAAGCAGCGGAGGAGTCTTTCATTCGGCTGCCTTGAGGTGGGAATAGCTATGGGGATGCGCGGGACATCAGTGGCGCAGGACAATCAGAAGGTGACCTGATGTGAGGGTTCTGCTGATGACGGGCAAGTGACATCAGCAAACAAGAATACTGTGTAATGGGAACGCGGCGGAGAATGCGGCCTATGATGGTTCCCGGGATGCAGGCCAAAAACCGCGGACGCAGCGCAACACTAATAATTGATGAATGGCATCGTAAAGCGGCAAGCCCAGACCAGTGCTCGGAGAATTATGGAAAATCAGCTATTCTGCAGACGGTGCTCGTCATGGTGATGAATGATTGTCGGATCAAATGGCCGCTCAAAGTATTAGCAGTGATGACCAACATGCTGCCAAGGGCAGGTCGCTGGCAAAAGGAAGAGTTTTGTTGGGCTTGTACTCTGGCTTCCGCCTCGCAGGACGCTGCGGATATCATCCTCCTGGATGATAATTTCTCCTCTGCACGGAGCCCAGACCTTCATCATTCGTAGATTTAAGTAGTACAGGTCGCGCTTCAAAGGTACTGTTTCGTTCCTATTATCGTTCTGGTTCTGATGTTTCTAACTCAATAGAATTGCAAGGCTGGAAGGCTCAGATGCGTTTGGTTTCAAAAGACTCCCTTGCTGTAGGCGATTGCTGGGATGGAGCAAGGCCGACTGGCTAGCCTCGCGGCTGCAGAGCCTAATTTTTTGGATGGCAGGAGGCACGCAGAATTACATTCGCATCCCCAGGGTGCTGTACCATGGCAGAGGTGAGAATCTGCAGAAGTCGATCATGTACACATTGTGTTCGAAAGTGTGCCTTGCCAAACACATTCAGCAAAATAAGTCGCAGCTTTCCGATTTTTAGTTGCTGTTGGCAGAGCTGCTGAAATCACTGTGTGCCTTGAGCAGCGCTTTGAGGCCACAGGTTCTGCCTGCCTTCCTCGAAGTCTTCGGACTGCCAGAAGCACTGGCCGCAGTGCAGGCAGGTGATCTTCAGGAAGCAAATGCCCCAACCGGTTCTTGCTCCTGCTGAGGATGCTAGGCCATTTCATCCGGATTCAGTTTTTCATGCTTTGCGGATAGTGGACCGCTAGGAAGGGTCAGTGAAGGCCGCATGGCATAACACTGCACAGGTGCTTTTGATCGACATCGGCACGGACATTTGGACGGCAGTCTCTCGGATCATTCTACGGCAGCAATTTTGAAGATGCCTTGGTCTGTTTGTAATTGACCAGTTGCAAGACCAGTGAAAGGTTGCTTTTGCAGCTCAAGGGCCGGAAACTTCGCTAATGAACCGAGCCCCACGTCATCCGCGACTGGACTCCTGGCCCCATTGTTGGCGTGCGACCTTTCTCCTGGTTTCTTCGTACTGATCAATTCGCCAAATACCATTTTGATGTATGGTTTCTCTTTCTATCTCTCTCTCTCTCTCTCTCTCTCTCTGTCTCTCAGGAGCGCATGATGAGCCCAAAGATCTTATTGTACAGCTATGGCTACATCGGCGTGATGCAGTCCGTCTTCTGCGTCCCGTCTAAAATGCCGCTTGAAGGGTACACATGGATCAGCAAAGTGACGCAATGTGCCAGGCTGGTTCATGTACTTCCTGGCAACGCCTGGGATCGGAAGTCTGATCAGATCACACGATGCAATCAAGGATTACACGGATGAGGAGGGTGATGGGTGGAACTTTCTCCAGTCGCAATCCGTTCCTGGGTGCGCCAGGAGAAGATGCTCGAACGACGCGGCATGCAGCGCGACATGCATTTGGCAAATCATCGATGTAAGGGGTCTTGCGCATGTGTTCAGCTGTGGGGTGGATGGGCTCAGGGTAGAGTTTGCAGGGTACATGTCGTGTGTAGAGAAGAGGGAAGAGGTGGAAGACGTGTCCTTTGTGGCAGTTGTTTTCGTTGCACATGATGGCCTGCATCTTCAATGCTTCTGGGTCGATTTTCACTGCGCCCCAGGCTGCAGCGGTCATATGCAAAAGATGCATGCTGGTGACATGAAGCTTTGGTGAGGGACAGGTGACATGTCATTGTCACTTCACGCAGCCTGATCCCAGTTTAGTGAAACAAGATGAAACAAGCTGGGCAAGGCCTGTCTTGAGGACTGTCAGAATTTTCCCTGGATTGCCACGATCCTTTATGCATTGATGGTAAGACTTCCGCAGTGAGACCGGAACTGTAGCCCATAGCTACACCCGCGACCCTTTGAGCCCTTGGGCCGTGCCCTGAACTGCACAGCGCAAGAAAGCCTTCCAAGCATAGCATTCCAATCTCGAACTTCAAATCTGTATCATTTGGACCCTCAGAAAGCCAGGATATGGGTTGGTTCGTAGGTCGTAGTTCAACCCGAGCCCTAAACTTCACTGAGGACCGTCTACTACTGGACTCTGGTGCTCGGTCAGGCGGACATGCATTTGCTAAAAAGCGATGAGACTTTGTAATCATCCGCTCCCATCGTAGCAACCCCCCAGCAACCGATAGGACAAAAAACAAGCAAATATCAATGAAAGTATTGAGGAATTGTGGATGTTGATTGATGTATGAGAACCCGGCCCAGCAGAAATGGGTCCCTGTTCAAAACAGGGAGCGCCCCCGCTCCACCAACACATTGGATCCAATTTAAACTCATGTCACGGAGTTCCCAGGCTGCTCTTAAAAGTTGGTTTTGAGGTTCTAAAATATGTTTAAAAAGGAGGAGGGCTGCGAGCTCAATGGTTGGTTTAAATTACCTTCAATAGGAGACGGGCTTCGGGCTGGGTAGCTGTGGCATCGAATCAGTGGGAGGAGGATGCCGGACTCCGTTGCCCTGAAATTTATCAATACATCCGAATCCCAAAACGTTTTGTTATCAGGATCCGGGCAGCTGAAATAAGAAGCGACTGTTTTTCGAACTGGTTGTCGCTCAAAACATGAAACCCCTGAGACTTGGGATTGTGAGACAAACTGGCCGAGTCAAACATGCTACCACTTGCTTTTAGCCAAGGGCCTCACTCTTTCAACAACTTGCAGGTGGCAAATAAAGATTAGCAACACCCTCGCACAAATCACCTGCGAACCATTGAAGGCATGCTGAACGTTTTTTCTGTCTGGTTTTACTTCGCACAATTCAGAACCCTCACGCTAATCGGGATTTGGCGTAAACAAGGGCCAGCTGATCAGGTGGCGGCTGCCCTGGCCTCTACCACCAAGAGGCAGCCACTCTTCGGACAAGGCGAGTTTCCAGTTCAACAAGCACAGAGTTTTTTTCTGGAAAATCGGAGGTCCATTCTCGGAATTCCTTGTCGGACTGTAGAATTTCGGTGTCTGTAGGGAGATCGCGCGATATGTATATGAGAGTCAACAGGTCGAACTTAAGGGATTATGGGAAGTCTTCAATGGGGTCTGGAAAGTTCCCATACATTTGGGATTCGTAGTTCGCCAATTTTACAAAGCCTCTCGACATCCATGTGCCATCCCTCGCCTCTTTGTAGAGGACATGGCAGCGTGTCAACCTGCAGCCGTTCGTCACTGCGGTCATAAGCTTCAACACCCAGCCTACACCTTCCCAACAAAAATCCGAATGTTTGCTTATGCTGCATATCTCTTGGGCTCTCTTTCTCTCTGTCATGCCTCTTGTTACATTTAGGTTGCTGCGGCATGTAGACCATGCAGATGAGGAGACCTAAGAACTAAAAGTCAGAGTATTTGTTGAATTCTCAACGGCTTTGGGATGTGTCTCAAGTCTGCTTCTTGGCCCGCTTGCTCATGTCCAGGCGGATACGGCTTTCCGAATGGAACGCTGAACATTACGCTCTGTTGCGAAGTGTTGCTCAGCCTTCTGGTGACTGGGTATGCAGCACTCGCAAGAAAACAGGTAGGGGCTTGTTGCAAGCTTTTCCAAAGGGGTTCTGGTGACATGTACTAATTCTGTATGGTCTTACGCCGTTCTTTCGAATCGATATTCGTGCTGCTTGTCACAACTTGAACTTCGAGAGCTGTGGAAAGCTTTTTGTCCTTGCCAAAAACCATGTGAGACAAAACGATACATCTGGTTTTCACCTGAGAATATTGGACTTTCGGCATAGCTATTTCACTGGCATTCCGTGCCGTTCCACTTCCGGATGCCAAAAGCTAGTTCCTACGAGTCTGAGGTGATGCGGTCTTTCATGCTGAGAAGGGCCTTTGAGAAGCCTGGCAGCACAAAAAGATGCGCGATGCATGAGGATCCAGCGTGGATGCGATAGGCCCCCCAGCGCGTTGTATTCCAAAGTTGCCACAGAACCATCTATGAAAGCGCGTGTGCAGGTTTGTGAACGCACATGTACGTCATTGCATGCATTATATATATATATAGATATAATATAGAGATCGGGATGGCAGCTAATTCATTAGGGTTTTCGAGATGCGATGCATTTTCCCTGAGTTACAGCCTAAGATGTGCGTATGTCAGAGATGTTATGTTTGATGCGCTGCTGCACAAGCTTAGGATGGAAAGCATTCCCATTTGGCAGTGGTCTCAGCATGCGTGTCTACCCTTGCTGCATGGCTTGGACACCACGGCCACCATGCCCGTCACACATCTGACACTAATGATCACTCGCGCGAAGTGAATCCGGACTCAGCAGCTTATGAACGCATTGGCAGAGGCCTTCCCTGATGTTGCCGGTGCTCTCGTTGATTGGCATCCTGGGGGCCGAAGAGTCGACAGCTCAATCTGACACAAGCATGTCCTGTTTGATTTTACGGGAGCTTCCCAATCAGCCCAGCCAGTTTCTCGCAGACTGGCATAAGTGTCTTCACGAATCATCTCCTCGTGCTCCTCTACCTCCTCACCTGAAATACCCCTGGTGCAGCTTGACGTGCATCGGCGTGTCAGGTGCCGCAAGCGCTTCGGACTGGGCTTCTCGTTTCTGCAGTTCTAGACTTTCGCGGACTGTACATACCAGCAAACGCTTGAAGGGTGGATCAAAGAGAATCGGGACACTTCATCATGTAGCTTCTCATGGTCACCATAATCAAGATGTGATCTAGAAATGTCGCGTGGTACAGATGCGGGAACAAGGCGTCAAGGAAACCTTGGCGGCCTTTAGCAGGCGTAGGACTTTGAGCAAGCGCATCGAAGCACATCTGTGGTAGACTTGTTCCAGAGATGAGCTTTGCAAGAAGAGCTTGCCTTGCTTGACCGCAAATGCTCTTATTGATTTAGGGAAAAAATGTGCCAGTTCCTGTGGGAAGGTGTCGTTTCTGAGTCAATGGCAAATGATAGTTCAGAAGAGGGAATCCGTAAGCACGCTTCTCGGCTCTCAGTGGTGTATGCCAGGCGGTGCTTGCCTAGGCTTGAGCGGTCGCCGGGGGGTGTAGAGGCCGTCTTGGCCCTTGCTGATGAACATGCAAGGAGCGCGTGGGGTCCCGCTATGTCAGGTGGAACCCATGCGGATTCACCCCACGCGACGCAGGCAGGCGCTGTGGTTCGTTGGAATGCATGTAAACGACATAGGATCGCAGGTGGGTAGCTCTTATAACACCTATTCTTTCTTGTGCTGCTTACTGGCGTGCTCTGTCTGCAGAGAGTTTGCGGCGATCTTGGATGCAGGTACATGGCCCCATGTTGGCGCATACCATTTTGGCTGCTGCTGCTCGTGAATGTGAAGGGGGTGCTGGCTTATCCATGCGAGGCTGGGCGGGCCGCAGAAGGAGACGAATCTGTTGGTTTGCTGTCTTGCCAGGCCGAGATTGCATCAGCATGTCCCGATAGCATGGGCCCAACATGTAGTTGAAGTGGGTGAGCATGCTTTAGTAACCTGCCCTTGCACGTTCCTGCCGTGCTGTTTTTCGGGCAAGTCCTGTGGAGCTCAGGTCCGAAATCAGATCTGGTAGCATGTCTCAAGGACCATTCCTGCTCAAGTCACGTGTGCAGCCAGAGGGCGCCCATGCACACGCAGTCGCGGCAAGGACACCAGCCAGCATGAGTCGCCAACAGAAATTTCCTCTGACTGCGGGCATCCTACAGCGGCCTGAATGCGCAGTTGCTGCCCGCACATGCATGATGGAGGCACTGATTTCATGGCGCTCAACTCAGCCTGTGCAGACGAGATAGAGCAATTGTGCGATGAGGACGGGGCACTTGTGGTTTCTTCTTGAGGTATGGCAGGTGATGTCAGATGTATCATGTGGTGCAGCATGTGAAGCCCACGCGTGCGTGCTCATTGCACGTCCGGCAGCCAGCGCACATCAAAAACATCATGGCCCATTATTCTGCTCAGACTAGTTGCATACGTCCTTGAAGCACACCAGGAGTTCTTCACGGAAGAAACCATGCCCTGCTTGATGAGATACCGTTCGTCAGACGAGGCCCTTCTCCCAACTGCGCACACCAGACCTTTCAAGGGGGCTGGGTTCGGAGACTGAACGATTGCTGGGGCAGGAAATCTCCGAAAAGTGTCAGTCGGCCAAGTGCTTAATTTCCTGCGTCATAGATCTGGCCTAGAAGTTGTAACCCTGCAAGCGCCTTTGCACAAGGTCATGCGCTGGGCGCTTCCTGCAGATGAGGCTCGGGTCTCAGACAATGTCTCATATCAATCTCTGGTAAAGATTTGCGCCGTGGCCTTGGCCTGCAGCAGCGGTTTTTTCAACGAGGAAGCGGAGGAGACTGTGACCGACGAGCTGGGTATGTCAGAGAAGGCTCCCGCATGGGAACTGCAGTCGATAGTTGGTAGAGCAGGTGCGTTCAAATGACTTGGGCGGAGTCTCTTTGCCCTGGCAATAAAGCATTCCTACGCCCCAGGATCGGCAGGAAAAGGAGGAATGGCGTGAGAAGCGGAAGAAGGAACGTGAAGCAGCGATAGAAAGGATGAAGATGAAGGCCTGTCGCTTTGACATGCTGCAGTGGAGCCCGAATGAACAGCAGCTCCAATACGTGAAGCATAATGACAAGCTTTGAAAACTCTTCGCGCGAATTCAGCCCAAGAGCAAACGAGTTGTCAGGAGATTGATGCAAAGAAGGACCACGCCCTCAGCTCTAGGTCTAGGCCTGCTTGTTAGAGCAGTCGTCTGGGCCTCACATCAGCAGGAAGCAGAGCGGAGAGAGCTGGAGAAGTTCAAGGAGGAGAATCCTGAGGCCTGTGAAGATGCTCAGGTGCCCAGCTTCTTGTGCAAATGGTCATGCAAAGCAGGCGTTCGAAGACATGTCACGGGCTTAGAAGGCATTGTGTATGGCTATGCAGGTTACTTCCGGATCAGTTTTGCAGTTCAAGGATGGCATGGCCCCCAAGTACAAGTATCCATGAATTGACTACAACAAGGAAGAAGCAGCAGGAAGAGGAGAAGAGGCAGCAGGCCGAGCAAAAGAAGAGGGAAAGACTGATGAAGGCAGGCTTGACCGCGCACTTGTCCACAAGAAAAGACCACAGCGCGATCAGCGTGGCCGGCCAGGCTGCATGGGAGCGCAAGAAGCGCATCGAGGTCAGCCTGTTTTCCCAGCAGCGGAGTGATCCCCTTCCAAGCCTTGTGGGCTTGTCACGCTTGTCAGTCTGTCGTTCAGTCTCTGTACAGTGCAGCATCTGGCTTCGTCAGAGTGGATTGAAAGCGCTGCCTCCCCACACATAGTTCCCGGCACCATGAAGCACACTGGCAATGACTTCAAGCAAAATCCCCCTAGTCGCTGCAATCCAGATGCAAAAAACGATAATCAGGAGCTGGATGTGCAGAGCAGGGGCATTGATTCATTTTGTTCGGATGTCTGAAGCTTCAGTGAGACGGCTGTGTTTGGCAGCGCTTACATCAAGTCAAGCAGCCTCTTCCAAAAATTGGTTTTGGACTGCCATGGGATGCCATGGGCTTTTTTTTCTGTGAGCTGTTGCTGCATACAGGCTGGGGACGATCCCGATGCACAATCAGGCCCGGGATCCCTGAATCAGTTGGCCCGCATCAGGCATGAAGATTCTTCTGTCAGGTCCATCACCTCCGAGCAGAAGTCCTAACAAAACGTCGAAGGCAAAATCACATGATGCTGAGCTATCTTACCTCGAGCGAGCCAGCCTCGTTCATTGAGAAGGCCGGCGGCTCCTGGTACAGCACCGTTGCCGCCCTGATTATTCTAGTTGCCATCGGCGCCGTCGGCTACGCGGTGGTTACAGGCCCACATGTCTTTCATAGTCGCAGTAAAGTCATGGGAATGTTATGACTTGGAGGCACGGGCAAAGCCGCTGGATCCGGGGGTGGCCGCAGTGGAAAGGGAAAGAAGAAGACACCAAGCCGCATGCTGCAGACGCTGGTATGAAATATTCACAGTTTGCTGGTGCCAGTCTGTGCAAAGGAGGTGACACTGGAAAAGCTGATGCAGAGGCGCTCGCGGTGCAGTGACCTTGTCATTCAGCATTTTGGGCTCCATTGCGGGTCCTCCCATTCGTGGGAACTACCTGGTGAGGCCTGTGGCACGGTCAGCTGCCACTCGGCCCTGCTCAGGATCTGGTAGATAGGATGCTAGTCAGAATAATCTGCGGACTGGCCTAAAATGACTTTAATACGGGTCCCTATAGTGGGGTTCCTAGTATATTAACGCGGGTCCTTACCTGAATTTCTCATTTCGGGAGCAGAAATTTAGGCCAAGTCCCATGTGTGCCGCTTTGAGGGCTCGAAGAGCTCGTTGGGAAGTGTGATTCCCTTATACCCAGCATAGCATCCACAGCAGAGAGTGCGTCTCTGCAAGGCTTCTTGGATGCTCAGGCGGTTGAAGGTTCGAGCTGTACAGGGCTGGCAGCCATTGCTGATCCAAAGAGAGGCGCCTTACTTAGAGCTGCAGCTATGTCAGCCTTAGACGGAGGCGTAGGCACAGGCACAGATGCCATGAGAAAGAGGCGGGTTCTGTGTTACGTGCTTCCTTTGACGCCACCACGCCATGCAAATGTGACCTTTCGCAGCTTCTGAAGCAACAAAACCTAGAAGGACTACGCAGAATGCATGATGAATAGCAGACCACAGTAGGCGCGGCTCTGCATGTTCAGGGGAGATCAGTGTGGGGCCTATGCAAGTTTAGAAAGTCTTGGACGCTGGTGTCTTCAACCTGAAGCTTACGCAGATCACGTATGAAAATCATCTAAACCCATCTAAAGACAGTTCAGCTTAACATTGTGGAATTGGAGACCAGCTATCCGCGGGGCAGCTGGACACATGGCAGCTTTCTTTGAATTCATAGTTCTCAGCTTTTGCGTGTTAGGATAGCTTGTGGCACACTTACCAAGGCGCTGGGCGTCGCAAAGGCGAACTGCGAGGCTGAGCACCCAGAGATCGTTGTGCAATGTTAAGCCAGCGCTGCACTTCGAGGATAGACTTGTTCAAGCTGTGAGGTATGATGGCATGTGTTGCCCTGGCGCCATGTGTGGCTGAGGCCAACAATGACATCACACAGATGTTAATTGGTGGCTACAGCGCATCAAAGGCTGCCCGGTTGGCCGCACTGATCCGAAGTTGGCATAGCAAGTTGGGATAGTTCAGAGCAGGTCCCAGCCGCGGTTCCAAAGTGCATTCCGGCTCTGCCTTCTAACAAGTGGCCTTCTCACTACAAGCAGATCAGGACTGATGATCCCTTTGCCAAGCTGTTGCGCAACCATGCAGCTGACAGTGTATCTGCCTAGGAGGGTGAAGTTCACCAATGCAGACGAGGCGGGTACTGTAGCTTGATGTAGTGTGGGCTTGCCTGCTGTATCTCTCATGTCTGCTTCAGTGATGCGTGCGGTCTTACAGCTTGTGGAAGATGACCATGTGCAGTAGCCCACCTTTCTTCAACAACAAAGCAGCGCCGAATCTGTCTGCACAGGTGCAGATTCGCAACAAACTGGGGTACTTATGAGCAAGCCCTCGATTCCATTGCGGTCTGCTGTCTTGGCGTGAATGTCACCCCATATCAGCCGGAACCGCAGCTTTTGATTCCAACACACGATCTCAAAGTCCATTGCGACATCCGCAAACTCTATTCTTGACCCCCCCCCTTAGTCAGCTCTCCCTAGCATAGTTCTCACTGGGCACGAATTTTTGCGGAGGTGGTTCTCAAGGCCTTACAGGCTAGAGGCTAGATTCGCGGCTAGATGCTTTTCGAGCGCTTGATCCGGCAGCTATCAAAATCAAGCACCACCTGGTGGTCATTCGGGTCCCCAAAGTTAAAGTTAGGCGCCAAGTGCGGCGATCTGTTATACATGCACCACCTAAAAGTAGATATAGCTGTGGGAACTCCTAACCTTGGAACCCTAAGTTTGGACACTCCCATCTGTCAGATGTTGGACATCATGAAGCCGCAGTCGGTCGCTGGACATCCGCTGATCATAGAAGGCTCTGGCATTATAGAGGCCGGACCGGGCCCAGGGCTTCTTAAAAGAGAAAAGATAGTACTCGCAAGCATCCAGTAACAACCCCTCTAGCCTGGCGAAACGTGTCCAGTTGTGCAAATAATTTTGTGATCTATGCTAGAACAGACGCTGTCGGTTGTTCCTGGTAGCAATGCTGGCGTGCACTCAGTTTCCCTGAGTTCTGGTCCATCCCTCCATTGGCCCATGTTGCAGTCGTGTGCGCAGGGCAGCCTGTCATGGAATGCAGCAGGCCGGGAAGTGGTCTGACGTGTCCCACGTCCAGAAGCTGTGGAAAGATCGGAAGGCGGAAGCTAGCGGGGTCTTGACTGGTCACTCTGAGGCGGTGTCGACTATCTGTCCTACTATGGTGCAGATAGTCTTTGCTGTGCCGGATCGCGCACCACGAGCACGCATGTACTTGCTACAGAGTAGAGTTACAAAGTTGAGTTAGACACCACCAGGTTGCATGTGCCCGCATAGGACGGGAATTTGTCTGACAGGTGGCATGGGAAAAGTCTATGTCCCTGTGACTTAGCTTCTGGTTACCAAGACAGTCGCGCAGGTCTTGATCAAGAAATCTCCGAACTCAAAATTTCGCGGCCCGGTTTCATCCAGTGCTGCATTCTCTTCGACCTGGCCAAACTTGTCTGAAAGTTAACTGGCTTGCATGTCGAGGCTATTTTGACATGAAGAAGAACAGTGGTAAGTTTGACTTTCGGCATCGGGCCTACAGTCAGCTTATCCGGGGGCAGATGTCAAGTAGAGACTTGTCATATCGCTCAGCTCTGAGGCACCCCGTGCAAGAGGTGCAGGACATACCGTATTCGCCAAACTGTCGCATCACCTTAGTGCACTTCATCAGATTTGGCAAAGGTAACGTTTTGCAAGTAGTAGACTGTCAAAGTTATGGCCCCTTTTGGGTCCCCACTATACTAAGGCCGCTAAAATTTAGGGTGCCCAACAAGGGACCATAATGGTGACAGTCTATTACATCAAGAAGGGGTCAGCACAACACAACCCCAGCGATGCTGGCAGGACTCGGTCGCTTCTTTTCTGGAGCAAGCTGACAAGATGCTCAGCGAGGGTGCGGGCACCCAGTGCTTGTACACAGCCCATATTTCAAGCACTTGCAGTTTCACTTGTTTTGGCCACTAGGCTCACTGGACTCTTATACTTCCACTTTGTACTTGTAGTTCCATGCAAAACTTGCCAGAGGGAGACTGGAAGGATGGGGCTACATGAAGGCTAAAGTTCCTTCTCAAGCCCAAGCAGAGCATCTTGCCCATGATGGGAGGAGCTGATGAGAGGATGTACCTGCAAGAGACGCTTTCGGGCCATTCTGAAATGGCCGAGGACAGGCGTCAGCTACTGTGTTCTGTGGGTTAGGTTCAGCCGATCTTCCCGCAGAGTTGCAGTAGTAGACAATGCACTTATGGCGGCGTTGCGGGCGCAGCATCGTGGTCAGCAAGTTCTTGGTAGCATTCGTAGCCATTCTAGCCCTATCGTGAGGTCACGGGTTGACAGATGCTGTGAGGAGTTTGCCTCATGGAAATGGGAGCTGCCGATTCGAATAAGCCACGCTTGCGGCTGGGGTTTGCCCGATTCCAATGAATTTCCGCTGCAGCATGATGTATGACAGCGTCGGCAACACTACCCGTGCGTAGCCAACCGCAGAAATCGTAGTGGAGAATTCCTCTTTAAGCTTTGATTTCTATAGGCTTGGCACTAAAGTTCTGTGAGCTTTCAACCATGGACGCCTTCCAATCACCTTGACGTCCATGCGGGTAAATGAGAACAGTTCCGACCTGCAACCATCTTGCGCTGGCAACAGTTTGTGCAGAGACATGCGCCATGGCTACTGTCCATGGGGCTTGGTTATGTCTAGGGACTGTGGACCTTCTGCTGCTTAACATGGTATTTAGCAATATTGGGTCATGGACTGGACATCCCCTGCTGCTTCGGTCATGGTTCGGGACTTGCACATGCAGTATGGCTTCTATATGCTTGGGGTGAGCATGGCTCAGGATAATCACGATGTACTGTACAGTTTGATTGATTTTTCGTGCGGGGCTATCATTCACCCCAACTAGATTAGACTTCTCAAAATGCGCCCGATGAGTGGGCTTTCAAGCTCTGCGTGACACTGAATGTGTTTCAAAGGTTTTTGCCTTTATGAGTCGATGCAGTCCAGATGCCAAGCAACTTAGGATGGTGAAGCCTCTTTAGCACACACAGCTAAGGAGCTTTTCATCGGAATGCAGGGCGCCGAAACGCCGCTCCACTTTGACGAGCGGGAAAACCTTTTTTTCCAGGCTCACAACTTGCCCGGATCGGTTCCTTGTCGTTGACAAGCTGCGACAGGTCAGAGGACAGAAGGAGATTGTGGTGTTCCCGTTCGTAGACTATGTGAAGCTATATCCGTTCCCAACAACACATCCCTGTGATCGACAGCTGCTTGACCAACTTTGTGTTCCTGCGTTTGTTATTTCCCGCGACATGGGCTTTTAGGCACAGGGTGTTTGTGTCTTGAGGACTTTCGAGAGCACTTGTTCCTGTGCGTGGTAAGGTCCATGGTGGGAAGTCCCATTGAGGCAGATCTGAATGCCTTCCCAAAGTTCAAAGATGCCAGTGGTCACTATGCAACCCTTCGGGTCATCAACTGAGCCGGCGTGAGCCAGCTTTCTTGCAAGGATGCTTATCCCCGACTGGACACTAAGGCCGGTGATCTTCTGTATTTGTTCCTATGTCGCAATCAGATCTTCTAAGGCATCGTGGGTTTTGTTGTTCATCAGCATCATAACAGGCCGTATGGTTGGTGGCATTGGCTCCGGAACTTGGTCTCTTGGCGGGATTCCGTGCAGCTCACGGGTGCCATCAAGTAGCAGTGAATGTTCGGGGGATCTCTTTGAACACTAAGCTCCAAGGACAACATGGCAATCTCTGTTTCATTCTGGAGCACCACTCCGGCAACTGATTTGTCCAATGGCTGCTCGGTGCAGATACGACTTGTTGCGAGAAGTTTGCTGTTGACACGAGCTGAGGTGTGCCCTCCGAATTTTCGGATCACATGCTGACCCGCGTCTCCAAGCAGCAGGGGAAAGCACACTGCCCGTATTGCAAAATGTTGCTTCGGGTGAACTTTGTGCTACAAAGGTTAGACGCAATCTCGAAAGTGGCTGGGCTGGAATTCGTGCATTTGCAGTCAACCTGCTTTGAAACAATCTGTGCGCAGAAGTGCTTTAACATGTGTTAGCATTTTCAGGGGTGGCAGGATGATCAGGATGTGGCAGGATCTGAGTGCGACCGCAGGCATCTGAACCGACCATCTTAGACAAACAGCTGGCGCCAGAGTTGCTCACTAATTTTACCCCTATCTCAGTCGTCAAGGCTTGGTGGCGCAGAAGTTTGGCCCAGAGCACCTAGACGAAAGCATGTACCCCGGCAGGATTATTCTGCTTCGCAGGGTAGCATTGTAGGTGGTCTCATGCGACTTTCTGCGTGGCAAATTCTTCAAAAACACTGAGTGTAATCAAAGGCCAGGTGGGTTTTCCTGGAAGGAAATGCATCCAATCAATCTACAAAAAGCTGATCCTCGTTTTGCCTGATAGCTGGGACCTCCGCTGACCCCTCGCTTCCCGATGCAGACGTGTTTCCTTCGAAGGCTGAAGCTGCAACAGATTGTCCGCAACAAGCAGGACGAATGAAGTCAACAAGTTTATGTTTGTGTGTAGGGCTTTGAGCTAGGGTGTGGGGTTCTTGCAGCAGACCGCAAAAAGACGTAACACGGCATCTGAAGCTTGGGCTCAGGATATAAGTAATTTCGCTTACACCAGCTGATGTCACCCTTCCCGATAATTCTTCTGACTATCACAATACGCGATGTGGTGTTGCATGGTTCAGTATGAGAGTGTACTGGTAGGCTTGGTTCAGGCTGCAGGGGACGCCCAGAGTGACCTTTCGGACTAATCCTGGCAATAGCCATGATGTGCAGGACGATCCGATTCTGAAGTATGTCCGGGAGCTCCTGGCAGCGGTTAAGATTCCGCCCCAGAAGCAGGCGGTGACGTTTGTATTGTGGCCTTCTCAATTTTGTCTTAATGTTGGTAGTCTTATGTCAGTTCTCCTCTTGGTGCGGCTTTATGTGATTTATGATCATCATTGCGGTACCCGCAGTGTTGGGGTCCGTCCTTGAGTAGCCATTCAATGTGATGAAACTAAGCAGGTGGGACGCTTCCGCAAGTGCGTAGTTCATGCAATCTGAAGCCGCACAGCTTTACGAAGTGCCTTGGGGCCAAAAACCGTGCGTCCTTCAATAAGTTTGCTGCTTACAGCGCGTCGCGTACCAGGACGACTTCCTGCTGGAGATCATCGACGGCAGATTTGGCATAGACTGGAACAAGTATGTGCATCTTGTCGGCAATGGTGTGGTTGTCGACCAGTATCTTGAAATTCTCATCCGCCGGCCTGCGCGCACCACATCTGTGGCTGCACGAAGGTGTAGAAGTCAAAAATGTTAGCTAGCGGCTAGCTTGTTCGCGGGCGAAGACATGCTACAAGCTGCTACGCGACATGAGCAACTGGCCCAGGTAAGGTTTCCACCTGCAGCCTCTGAGAGATTGCAAGTGGGGCACAGTGATTGGCAGGATTAGAGTTAGCAAGCACATCACCATGGTCTGTGTGCAGAATCAGTGTGCTCCTCTGAGCGGATGTGTTTAGATTTGTCTTTCCCCAGACCTGGAACGGCGAGGGCAGCAGGCAGGCAGTCTACAACTGCCCCTCAATCCCTTGTCCGAATTCCACAAAGACTTTGTTCAGTTTAGAAAGTGCCATGTAGGGCTGAAGCCATTCCTGAGGGCCGACCTGGCCGGCCTTTGGTATACTGTGTGGCCGCAGATGCAGTGCTCTTCTGCCTGGCTCTGCAGGGTACAGTAGGTAGAAGTGCGGCCTGCGACGCATTGGTCACAGGCCACCTACGCATAGTTTATGCTGTGAGAAGTGGCGGTTGTAATTTGTCGAGGCCGATCCGATCATGAGAAACAGTTGCTCACTCACGTTTGCGAGAGGCTTAGTAGATGCAGGCATATTAGGCAGCCAGCGCTTTGCATTTCCAAATTGAGCTCCTTGCTCCGAAAGAAAAAACACAAGCTAGTGGCTAGTGCCCATGCCACTGAGATTGTTGCCTTCGCCGCAGTGGCGGAGGGCATTCCGCAACCTTCGCCTTGGCCGCCAGTGCTGGGATCCCATCTTCTCTGCTTTGAGTAAAGCCTGGGACTGCCCCCAGATGTAGCTCGTCATACCTCTACACTGAGAGTTGCGACTGCAACAGCAGCTCAACAGCAGCAAACCTGCATTTTCCTGAGTACCATGGTGCTTGCCTGCTGCCATTGCTATATGCCCGGATGTTTGTCTTACTCACTCAGGAGGGACGAAGGTATGGCCCCCATGACATGCTTTCACTCTTGCAACTTTGTTGTCTTCTCCCATTCATTACAATGCCTGAAAGACTACAGTAGTGGCTAGTCTTTTTATAATCGCATGATCATAAGTAGTGCTGACAATCCTCCAGACCTTCTACTATTGTCAACTTCACGCGTCAGTATCTGTAGTGGTGGTGCTGGTGATTGTGGAGGTGGCACTGGTGGTGGCGGTGGCGGTAGTGGCAGTAGTGGTAGTTTCAGCAAGACTCAGGTTCCACGCTTACATGCTGAAGAACCGAAGCGGCCAGCTGCGTGCCTTGTCAAATTTGCTTGCCAGAGGCAAGAGCAGCTCCTGTACTGTAGGCGCATGAACCTGCATAAGCAGTGGGGGTTCTACTTGTACAAGTAGGGGCACCATGAGCTCCCAAAAACGGGACTCAAATAGTTGGAAGGCTCTATATTGCTGGCTTTGTTGAGGGTTTGGGGGTTTAGGGAAGTACTTGCCTCGCGTTCCAGGATGCTCGCCATGTCGGGTATGTGGTTCTCTTTCCAGCTTCTTGTGCCAACAGAACAAGTTCGGCAGTTTGATTTGCAGATGTATCATTGCGCTGTAAGCGTCTACAGTGAGATCCAAAGGATAGTCGCTTTCCAGTGTGTGTCTGATTTTTGGGCCCCTCAAGTGCTTGCCTTACTTTCACAGCCAGTGAAGCTGTGTGCCGAGCTGCTTTTATGTGTGTGAAGGCAGGGACCTGAAGCTAGTGCCTCCAGAAAAGGAAAGTGTTTGTGGTAATCCTATCTGCGCAGTTGCTGCTACTACGAAAAATGGATTTACTACTGATGCCATCTTTGTTGCGTGGCAGAGGGTCCATACTTCTACCAGAACAGTGACGGGCAGTGACGGGCAGCAGCAGCTTCAGGCCACACAGATCTGTACTACGACTGGCCAAAGGGCGGCAACCTCCACATCGACAGGTCTGCATGTTATCATTGCAGGGGCATGAGCTGTCAGACCGTCGAAGGATGTTTGAACTACGAGCAGGTGGAGGGATAATGGGAGTAAACTAACCGCAAGAGCACATGCACGGTTATGAATGAGGTGCAGAACAAGCCTTTGGAGGTCGCTTGGGTAGAAGTCTCTGACAACACAGGAGCCCGGGGCAACCCCCATTTTTCGACAACGAGCGCCAGAATGGCAGCACGTGGCACACTGAAGCTGTTTGGGACTTGGTGCACTGTGCTGCGGTAACCTGCAGTATGGATAAAGGTACTACTACACTCCTGGCGGCACCTGCAAGGCCATGTGTCCAGATTTGAGCAACAGTGAGATGGCTGCAGAAGTTGTCAAACTTGCAGGTCATAGAGATGGGCGTGGGGCTTCTGCCGCCTTCTTGGCTTCAGGATGCCCACTACAGCGGCAAGCAAGCTGCAACTTGATTGAGCTACTGGGCTATAGTCCCCCTTAAGTAGATTTCGTTATATAACATAGGGATAATGTAGAAGAAAATGAAAACTACTTCTTAGGGTTTAGGGTTGGATATATAGTTACCCTTAAGCAGATACAACATGGGGAGTACCAGGATCTTACTACAATATGGGTCAATTCCATATTCTCTCTACTTAAGGGGGGCTATACTCCAATGCATCCTTTACCCTTGATTTGTTTCATTCGGTTTCTGCCTTGCACTCTGATAGGAAAGGAGACCCCCCAGAAGCCTGCAATGCAAAGAGTCGTGAGCCTTCGATGCAGGTTGTGTCGCCGGCGGATCAATCCATCCGCACTTGTCGCACCCTTGTTTTTGAAGTCAGCAGGGCCGCTATTTTGCAAGTATCCTGTTGGACGAGCTTCTTTGTCCTGCTGCCCAATTTAGGCTCAAGCCTATTCACATTTTCAAAAAACTTACCGAAGAAGGCCAAAACGGCCAGGCTTTCCATTAGTATGGCCAGCAGAGTTGCTGCCAAGCATCAGCTCTTGGTATTTGGATTCGTGCTGGCAACAGCAACCTATGGACAGCAGCTTGGAGGAAAGTAAGATACTTTGATATAAAGCGTGCATAGCTAAGCTTTTCCAGATTCGTTTGACAACGCAATTCAAGGACGTCTGAGGGTGACTGCGCCAGAGGGGCCTCTATGTTCCAAGTACGCGTTGCAGGCAACAAGCAAGAAGTTTGTGCGCCGCTGCGGAATGAAGGCAGCGGTGCAGACCACATGTTGCAACCCATTATGACTACGCTCACCTGCATTGACACTTGTGCCACAAAACCTTTTCTATGTGATAATTCTATCCATGTGACCCTTGTGGCTGCCAATTTCCTGAAACAAGTAGCCGTACTTACTTGCTTGCCAAACAGCTTGCTAGGCACGTTCTTTTCCGCACACGTTTGCGTGGGCACCCCGGCTCAATGTTTTGACGCAGTCGCGGACACCGGCAGCGACAATGTCATTGTGCCCTCCTGCATCTGCGATGAGGTTCCAGGCACAGGATGTGGCAAGCATGAGCGATGCTTTCGGGGATCGAACAGGTCATCAACCTTTTCCATACCACCGACTCCCAAGATCGCAGAGCTGACGTTTGGCAGTGGAACAATCCAAGCCGCGATCGCCAGTGACGTTGTCAGCGTCTCGGGTGTAAGCGCGAACATGACCAATGGTGTTCTGCTAATGCTAAACCGAGCGGCTCTGGAGGTAAGCGGGGATTTTCAGGGCATCCTTGGGCTGGGCCTACCTAAGACTCCAGCTGCCTTGAATATGGGCGGCACGATCCTGGCTACGGAGCCGACTCCTGTCTACTCAGGTATTGTTGCCGCTTTTGTTTGTTTGCTCTTTCCCCAGCTGTGCCCTGCTACTGTCCCTTATCATGTCAAGAGACAGAGCACGCCCTATGAAGAAAAGCTCTTCCTCCAGATGGCGAAGGTCGATCGCTTCTCATTGTGTTTTCAGGATGCAGAACAACCTGGAGCCTTGCGCTTCAACTTGCCTCCATTTCTCAACGCCATTGATCAAATTGGAGAGCTTCATTGGGGAATTGGTTTGCAAGGCATGTCCATTGGCCCTCGCAATGGTCCTTCAGACAGTGGAGTCATTTTCTGTAGTCCTGAGACAATGACACCCGGCATGACCAGTCCCTGTGGCATCATCCCAGACTCTGGCACAACACTGATAACTGGCCCTGCCCAACAGGTAAAAGCGTTACAAGCCGAGCTGTGCAGCAAGTGGCCAAGGTGCAGGGAGCAGGCTCGTGGACAGCCAAGTGCTTTGGACTTTGAGCAGGTGCTTCAGGACTGCTCCAGCTGGCTGAACGAGTCTGGCTTGGAGGAGATCCCATCTCTTTTCTTCCATGTTGGCATGACAGGGAAACAGGTTGAGGTGTTTGAGCTGACGTCCTGGGCATGGGTCACAGAAACATTGGTGGATGGCACAGCGGTTTGCATGCCGGGATTCGGAGAAATGGAGTATTCGACTGCAAAGAATGGTCCCGTCTGGATCTTGGGCACCCCGCTGTTTTACGAGTACAATGTAGGCTTTGACCTGAAGGCAAAGCAGGTATCACTGGAGGCAGGGACATGCCAACCCTGCTTGTCAGACACGCTGCTGCTGTCAAAGCCCACCTCGCGACTTTTGCCACGACGACAGCAGGGTCCCTCCAGGATACGGCATTTGGATGTCAACAGCCCTTTATGACATCTACCTTATCGAGAATTTGCATTCCTCGCAGTGGTTATTTCGAGCCGCCGCGGGCTTCAAAAAGCGATGCGGCATCCGGCTGTTCATCACAGCTGCTGTTCCCACACCTGAGGTGCATTGAAGTCATTGCAATCTGTTTCAGGTCATGTCTGGACAAAAGGTGATGCCATGGGAAACTACACAGGCAAGCAATTTTGTGTTTTTTGGATGGACAGTCTGGGAGAAAGTAGCCTAGAACTAGAATTCAGAATAGGTCATTCTGCTGCATCCAACTTGCAAGCTAGCTACTGTCGCAGGGCCGTTCATCACCTACTTCGAGGATCAAGAAACCAGAACACCAGCGCGCGGGGTCCACGGATTTCAACCAATTTTGCGCACGCATGGCTGCAGAGCCTTCGAGCAGGTTGGGTCTTCTTTGACGGCATGTCCTTTGATATCCTCAGCTGGGAACCTGGAAAGCAGGCATTGGGCGGGAACTGCGTGAGAAGGATCGGGGATGGTCTGCTGTTTTGTCCCAACCTGTGATCTTGTTGTGGAAAACATTTCATTTCGCTTGAGGCGGATCCCCTGGAAGCTTTGAATTTCTAATGGGGAATATGCAGAGAACACGAGGACCTCTCCCATTTCATTTTACAGACTTGCAATCTCAACCGGTCTGGACCCTCGACCTGCACAAGATACTTGCCCTATCCCTGAGACCTCTCACTTCCAAGAGCCATGTATACGGATTTACACATGTCCGGCAGGTGAAATAGGGGTGTCTCCAAGGCTAGAGGGCAACCACTAAACAGGCTATAAAATCCTAATTTGACTGTCCGCAGAAGTAAGCCACACAAGGGATGGGTTGGCAGGCATACAACATAACAAGGGGGGATGCGACTAGAGTTTATAAGTCATGCAGTGCAGAGCAAATCAGGCGCTTCCTTTGTTGCTTGAGCATCTCAAGTGGGGATCCATTAGCCATGACTGTTCAGGGCAGAGTTTTTAGGGAAACTTGCCATAATTTGGATGCCTCCAGGCAACAGCTGCGGAGTGGCAGCGCTTCGGAAGCACAAAAGCAAACTAAGTTAATGAATGATAGGTCGGTCTTCGCCTGCTCATGACAGCATTCTTGAGCATAGTCTAAACTTTCCAAGAAGCAAGACTGTTAGACGTTTGTATAACTTTCGTCGTTGCGACGGTCCGTGTGGAATGTGTGGATTATTGTGGAGTTTCTCAGAAAGCTGGCAGCACTCTAGCATGACTGACTTTGAAGCCAAGGCTGCCTGCATCCTGTTTCTCGAGCGCCGCGAAGAGCGAACCAGAGTTGATCGTGGAGGTGGCTTTCGTGTGTTGCTTGGTAATCATGACTATCAATCCAAGGCGCCGGGGTAGAAGGACGAGAGCTGCCAAGAAAGAGAAGCCAGCTGAAGCAAGCGATGGGAAGCGTACCCGCAGGTCGACCATCTTCGCGCTTGGTCCAGGTGGCCGGCATGTTGTACGACAGAAAACTTCCTGCCAGCTTGTCAAGCTTGAGTATGCTTGTCTTGCCTGTCTGCCCGGTTCAGGCAGAGCAGTCCTTCTGCATCTGCGACGATGATGGTTTGAAGAATCACATTCAGCCATCAAACCCAGCATGGACTCAAACGGTGAAAAAGACATTGTTTCATGAGCAATCTTGTCAAGCAACTGGTCACCCACTTCATTTGTTACGCTTTGGGTGCAAGATTGAGAGTGGAAGGTAGACGCAAAGTTGCGACAGAGGTGAAGATTTCGCAAGGTGCCGTTCATTGGTGTAGGCTCTCAGTGAGCAAATGCAGCTGCTTGTAGCGGCAGCTGTTGGTAGCTTGTTGTCTCACATACAATGTTGTGCGAGATAATTATGCTTTCCGGACAGGCCACTGGATGGTTGCAAAGGTCCTGCCAGCTTGATGCTGATAATTCTCCAACATGTAGGGCTGGGGTTGTACAGTGATTGGCAAACAGACCATTGTCAGATACGATAGCTTTCTGGTTGATTCTTGCTGCTCGCCATGGCATCGTGCAATGTTGAAGCTCGGGAGAAGAGCGTACTCACATTGACGCCAAGACTCACTTAGCCAAACCATTTGGATGTGTTGGAGGGTCTGTTTGGCTGGTCATGATTCCTACCGCATGGGACCACGCACTTGGCATGGGAGCAGTGATCTTGCTGAGGATATATCCCAGAAGACCTTCGCAGAGGCTGGTGCTGCTGGGCCTTAAGAAGCGGGGCTTTGGGCAAGGCAAGCTAAATGGCTTTGGGGGCAAGCTGGAGGCTGGGGAAAGCCTTGAAGCAAGTGCCATCAGGGAGCTGCAAGAAGAATGCGGGCTGATGGCAGATCAGAGCAGCCTTCACTGGCGGGGATGCTTGACGTACATCTATGATACGAAGCCCAAGGCTATGGAAGTAAATGTCTTTGACTTGGACTTGTGGAAAGGTGAGCCAGAGGAGACGGAGGAGATGAAGCCTGCATGGTACGCACATCAGGAAATACCGCTTGATAACATGTGGGCTGATGATGCCTATTGGCTTCTGCAGTACTTGGATGGGCAAATGGCCACACCATTTCTTGGCCGATTCCGTTTCAAAGGCCACGAGGGCCCCGACAGCTGGAATGTGTTGGAGCACTTCGTGGCGCCTCTGGCGCCAGCTTCAGTTCCAAGATTCGGCCAGGGTGAGGCTGGAGCAGCTCTCCTTGTCTCAACAGTGAGCTTCATTGACGCCCCTAGCGCTCGTCCACTGGAGTCCTTCATCCGCTACCACTTGCGGAAAGGTTTTGCCCGGGTCATGATCTTTGTGGACAGCCCAGCTGACACAGCAGTCCTCGATGTGATCCGGCGTTTCCCAGCCTCGCGTGTTTTGCATCATGTGCGTGGGGAAGAGCTGCTGCAAGCTCAGCGAGAGAATTGCGCGTCATTCAACAAGCTCGCCAGCTTCGTGGACAAGGAAGTGTCCGCACGCCAACTTCTGGACTTTGAATTTGCTTCCACATTGGCTCCAAGTTTGGGTTGCCGCTGGATTCTGTGTTTAGATTCTGATGAGCTTTTTTACACCGACGAAGATTCCATAGTTCCTCACTTTGAAGCCTTGGAGTTGAATGGCATCGACCAGATGTCGTATTTGAATCACGCTCCTTGGCCAGGCGACTAGTTTTATCTAGTTTCTGTGCCGGCCCAAGAGGCCATTTCAAGTAAACATACTGTACATCTTCGGTCTAGCATGCATTGACATTCTGAGGAGGCTGTGCCAGAGAAGCCGGAGACGCCTGATTATTTTGCAACGGTATCTTTGTTCAAGCAGCACCAGTTCTCTGTGCCCCTTACAGCCAAAGCTCGAAGTGGTCTCAGGTTTTGGATGGAGCGCTCCAGGCATGGGCAGTACTTCCTCTTTTATGACAATGGCAAGAGCGCATGCAGAACAGGATTAGGAGTTACAATACCAAAAAATCAGCACCTCTGGCAACTGCCAATCGGCTCAAAGTCGTGTACAGCTCTGGCAGATCCCCGTCGCATGGATGTGGAAGGTTTCAGGGAATGCAAGTACCCTTGTATCCTCCACTTTCCTGTTTGTGGGATTGAGTGGCTCAAAGCCAAGTACAGAACTTTGGGCAATTTTCCTGACAAATGGTTGGGAAACATGCCGCTAAACGAATCCTTTCACAAGGATGCCAGGGAAGAGCACAAGTCCGGCGGCGATGCCTTGCAGACTTTGTTTACAGAACAGGTCATGCTGGACTCGAGCCAAGCGGATGTACAAGTCGCTTGTGGTACCTGCGTAAGACTCACAGGCCACTTGACCGTTCTGGATTCTATTCCGACTGGCAAGGCCTTGCCCAAAGCAGGTGAACAGAAGTCTTCAGTGACTTATGCCGTAGCCGAAGGCGAAACAATGAAGGGAGTTGAGCGAGGCTGGATCTTATCCAAAGCAATGGGTTATCTGTCACCAGAACTTTGATGCTTGTTGTAAGAGGACGTGATGGAGCAGACTGGCCTGGCGCATGTTGGCATGATTGCATCAGACGTTCACTGATGATACCCCATAGAACACCACAGAAACAGCGGCTGAGACACGCGGCTTCCTTGGACATTTGCACAACTCCTATGGTTACTGACGGCAATTCGATGAAGCCTCTGCGGGTGCATATATCTCCCCGCAAGGAGGTGCCGGATGACGGAGCCGTGCACAGGTTTCGGCACGTCGGACATGCACATGATGGCCGCGCAATGAAAATGCCTTCCAGCATGCTGATCACCTGAGTGTCAGAAGTCGCATGCGCTGCAACGGGAAGAATGAATACCGATGCAAAACATAAATTACGCAAAGCACTGACACCATGAAGCTGATCTCTTTGGGGAATTCGTCGCCAGGACGAAGCCTGCCAACAAATCTTGAGACCTGCACTTGTGCGAGGGATGTGAGACAAGGTCTTTTCGGCCAAGCGAATAACGACTCCTAAGCTTGAACAGTAAAAGAATCCGATGATTTGAAAAAGACATGCAACTACGAAAAAAACGACATGAATGGCTCAAATGGCTGCCAGGGTCTTAAACGCGGGTCATGTGTTTTCAATCAGATTCCATGTTCCAGTGACTGCATTATAGTTTGATTGCTTGTGTTGCTTGCTTTCGCACAGTCTTTTTTCAATTCTCGTCCGACTGCTCTTGTTACCTTTCATGATCTAGAGTCTTGTCAATTCACATGGCAAGGTAGTCGCAAGCATGCACAGAAACAGATCGAGCTCATTTCATGAAATATCTTGACATCCTAAAGTAATTGCTTTGAGCATGTACTGCACCCTGTAGGGGCAGCAGGATGGGCGATTCCCAATGTGCACTGTGAACGCGATCAAAAATGACCCAAGGCCTCCTTCGTTGACCCCATGTGCCAGAAGCAGATGCTTGGTGCATGACATCACAATTACTGTATATCGGAGTTCCAACACGTGACATGTTGGATTGCTGTGTTTCCAAAAGAGAAAGCAAGTGGGCTTCCAAGATAACATTTTCAAACAGCATGCTCGCAAAGCCAGTGCCCAGGCGAAACAAAAGTCACCTTTTTACGGCTGCCATGCGCTTCCGACGGTCTTGCGGAAAACCTTAAAAAGGTTTGGCTTGCGCGTAGGCACGGCAAGCAGCAGCGCAGGGAAGTCCGGATGATCCTCTATACATTTTTGAGAGAAGTCACCTTTTGGGGGCTGGAGTTGTCTTGCAAGAGCTGAGTAGGGCCCACGAAGGTTCACTCGGCGTGCGTGAGCAGCTTCAGGGCCTGTGGTGAGACCTGGACCACAAACTCAGCTCGCAGACATAGAGATGTCCAGAAGTAAGCTGCATCCAAAACAGCATCTTTGGAAAAAGCGAAGCAGCTTGGTTCCACTTCACTTTCGGCAAGGGTTACAGCAATGTTAGCACCTTCACACGGCCGGTTAAAGTCCATGGCCCTGGCAACAGCTTGCAAGGACTCCATCGTGCATCAGCGCACATGACTCTTTTATTGAAGCCGGATGCGCGTGAGGCTTTCACGCCCATCATTTCCATGCTCTAGTGCTTGTTTGGCCTTTTGGCTGGAGCAGTACTACTGACACTTCAAGGAGCTGGGTAAACGAAGGGCACATCCTCCTGCTATGCACCGAATTGTGCCCATTGCTCCGCCATTCCATGTTCTTTTTACCGTGAGTGCACCTTTGAGTCGGCTCGAAGCTCAACTGGCACTGTGCTTCGGTGATCTGCGGCAATGAAGAGCTCGCTGCTTGTCCTGTGCGCCTGGTCTTACTTCTGCAGCTTCTGCAGTGCTGCAAAGCTCAACGGCGCTGCTGGCACAAGTAGCGGGCAATGGCACGAGCTGCTAGGCGGGCCTTGTTGGCAAGATCTGATGACGTCCGCCCACTCTTACTGAGTCAGTTTTTGTGGGACAGCATGGTTACCTGGTTACCTGCTCAGGGCGGATGTCCAGCCATCTATCTGCAGAGCCATTGGAGCCATTGATCTTGGACCTGGTGAAGCAGAATGCCACTCCAGAGCTAAAATCAATCGCTGAGCCCCTTAGCATGGGCATGGTAGGGCTCGAGGTGAATTCTGTGAGCTTGGGCCATCAGTGCAACTAAGGGAGATGCTCAAGATGGTTGACAAGGAGATGAAAGATGAGGTGAGGAAGAGCTTTCAGGCGGCCCAGAGCCAGATCGATACCTTTGTCAAAGCCTTCGATGCCTGCAGCGATGATGCGCCTGGGCGGGAAGGTTTGCAAAGGATTCAGAAGAAGTCCTGACAGTTTCCTCAGCCCAAGTCACGCGGTCGCTTCAAGCAGGCTACGGTGGCAGGAGCCAGTCACCTAAAGACTTTCGACGCGGAGAAGGTCCTCCATGCATCTTGCCGTCAGGACAGGCGGAGGCATGTGAGTTGTGGTCGAGCAGCAAGGCTTGGAGCCAGCATTTTTTCGTAGGAGGAGGCTACCGCCTACACCATCAATGAGGCCTGCAAAAAGGACATCTCGAGCCAATTGAGCATTTCTGTGATTTGGTTTCTATATTCCCCTTTGGCGGAGGAGTTGTCAACTGCTGGCAATGAGCAGAAAACGGAATGCGATGCTGTGACGTCTTTGGAACGTCAGTCTAGCACATCGCCGGCAGATGGCGCACACTTTTCGCAGGGGTGCTCTACTAGTGGCCTTCATGCATGTCAAGCTGCTGTGCATTTGAGGTAGTTTGCCCACGTCGTGCGCGGTCAGTGGCGATGAGGGCTATGAAGGACAACTGAAGCGAATGCAGAGTCTCATTCAGACTAGCCTTACGACATACACGAACCAGAAGGTTACTTGGCATGACCAGGCTTCAAAGTCCGCTCACCGGCTGCAGCATTGCTGATTTGTTGCCGATGCCGAGGCGAGGTGCACCAATGCAACCGCGGCAACAACGGCGAAGAAGTCCGACTGTGACCCCAAGGCGTCGAGCTTTCAAGATGACTAGCATGTCGGGTCAAGCGCGCGAGAGGCTACCGCTTATACGGACAAGAGGGAGGAATGCAACAGACCCTGAGCTGGAGTGGAGCTGACGAGGGCACGAGAAGAGCAATACTTCCTGGTTAAGGTTATGCACGGAGAGGCAGGTACTAGTAGACACCACTTTTCGGGTGTAGCAAGGAGCTCCAAAAGCTCAGGAGTCCAGGACACCATGGACAGCGCATCGTGCTCCTATTACACGTCCATGGAAAGTGCCTGCAGCACTTGTTACAAAACCGCAGAGGCCATGGGGATCGGCAATGAACTAGATCATGTGCGAGCCACGCTTTGGCAGTGAACATGTTGCCGGGCCCATCTTTGCCTTATGTTCATCTGTTGGGGAAGGGCGCAGTTGAGGGCTATGGAAGTTTGGTTCTGGCACGGTCAGACCAACTACGAGAATGGCAAGCCTTTGCTGAAGACACAGCAAGCAGGCTTTGAGCAGGAGCACTGCGCACTACTTCTGCATTTGCACCCTGACGCAGTCTTGCAAAGGAGTGGAATGCCATCATGAAGATCCAGTGCCTTCTGAAGACGTTTGCAATGCAGGACATCAACTTCAGATCCACAGATTTTCAACACACGATCTACATGACATACCTCTTTCCCCAAAGCAAAGTATGTTCCGACAGACCTTGGCACCATACAATCTTTTTCATGTCATGTTCAACACCGCTGATATCTGAGAGCCTTCTGCTGCATCCCTCACCCCCGAAAGGAGCCAGATAAGATGGGCAAGCCAATTGCGGCACAAATTGTGCACGCAGCACGGCTCCCTTAGTAGCTTACCACGGATGCATGAAAAACTTGTTTGCCACCAACGAACTCTCGAATTGAAATGCTTGTTAATTTTGCGGGTCGTTACAGTGCAAAGCATGCAGCAAGCACTGGCGGATGATCGAACCGCGCTAAAATTTGACATCGATTTACGCTGAATTCTTACAAGTCTTTCGCAACGGTCCTGGCTGCGCTTGCAAGGGGAGCGTTGGTTGTAGTGTTATGTTTTTTCATTGTTGGCACTTGGCCTGCTTTGCACTGGTCGCTAGCTAAATTCTGGGCAGATGTCCTGGATCGGGAGAAAGCCCCAGACTTTCGGAAAACCGACCCCTACAAGTGTTGGAAAGGCGCTGGCTCCTGGAGAGTGCATAACTCAGACAGCTTACAATTTGCAGCTGCCACAAGCGAGATGGTAGTGTTTCAGCCTTCTGGGTGGGTTTTCTGGTGTTGCATATCAGCTTTCATCCCTGGAAAGGACTCGAAGAAGGGGGGCCAGATAAAGGAATGCAGTAACACGGAGTATGATGGCGACGGGGAGCTCCAGCTGGTCTTTCCTGCCACTCCAGCCCAGGATTGCAACTGGGCATGGCAGGGGATGGCCACACCTTATTTCACCTTGCCACGCAGATCATGCAAACTATGCAACACCGAGGCAAGTTGCCAACGGACACTGCCGTCAGCCAGAGCTACAGAAGCCTGTACGCGGTCCTCCCCGACACAGCTCCTGCAAAGACCTGCTCAGCCGACTGCTGTGCTTCTGCTGAGCTACATGAATTACATGCGTTGCACTTGTCTAGCTGCAGAATTTACGCACCTTTCTTTGGAAGCAGAACGGCCTCATGGTGCATCAGGCTGGGTCTCGACGACGACCACAACCAGCACCACAACCACAACAACCACCACCCAGCCGGCCAGCTGGGTGAAGTGCGCGCGAATACCCGCTTCTTGGGGGACGGTAAATCTCAAGAACTGCCCCCAGGACTGCTCGGGCCTTTACTGTGCTTTCACTCTCAAGTGATGTTGACCCAGATTGCTGAGGTTCCCCAAATGTAACATCCACTTTAAATAAAGCGAGAGGGAAAAATCCTGCGCCTGCTGTGTTGATAGGAACCCTCACATGCTAGCATGCTCGCCCTTCTGCTCAGCTCTCCCTCCTCCGTAGCTGCCGAAGCTGGGGCGGGGCACATTCATGCCAGTGGCATGTTGAACTGCAGTTGTATTGTGTAACGATAGCGTTTGTGCAAGCGTTTTGTGTTGAGCACGCTTACCTAAGTCTCCCTGCAGGGCAAGGGCTACAAGTGGCGACTTATGAAGATGAACGGCAGCGTCTGTGCGGAGGCTACAAACTGGGAGTATCCAAACGACAATGCAGACAAATCTCTTGGTTATTATTTGGATGCTCAACTGCAGAAATCCTATTAAGTTGCCCAGTGCACGCAGCTCTAAGCAATGCATTTGTTACACTGTACGGGCCGCACAAGCAAAATGGTCTCTGTCATTAATGATGGTTCTGAATTGATGTGGAACAGTGACTTGGCTCCCATCACGTTCAGCGAGCGAGTTGTTCCATCCAAATTAGGGTAACTAGGGCAAACCCACTCGGCTATTGCGTTGTATTGTCGAGAAAGACAGATGGGGCGTTGTCGTCTTTAATGTCAACCTGCAATTGCGGAGCTTCTTGTAAACAGACGCTACCTTCCTCTCTCACCATGTATATACACATGCATATACTCCTTCCGTAGTACACTTGGGGGTTTTGGCTTGATTTTTGAGGAAGCAAAGGTACAACCTGCCAGCGCTTCGAGTACTCGTTACAAAAACGCCTATTCCGGTCTGCAATAATTCCTTGGGATCGCTGAAAGTAATCCATTCGATATCGCCTTCATGATCTTAAAAGCTATAGCGCTATATTCAACAAGTCGGTTCAAGCACCAACGGTGACATTGAATCAGCAACCACCCTCTCAATCAAAGATAGAAATTCAATCACCCCTACTCCGTCACTGTTGTTGCTTGAACCGGTTCTTTTATAGGACGCATGAATCCTGCTTTGTGTTTGAGTCTTGAGAAAGTAGACATGCCAAGGCATTTGACATCTTCAAAGGTCAGTGCAAAACAGCTCACAATCGCAGAATTCTAGAGCAAACTCACTGTCCCTCGAAAATGTTGAGACAACCGTGGAAACAGCTCCTAACCGAAGAATTCCACAGCAAAAGCATTGTTGATCGAAAATCTTCAACCCAGAGCGGACCCCCCACCAGGTTCGAGCCTGGGAAAACCCGAGCTATAATGAAGGAACAAAAACTGCGCCTTTTGAAGGGAAGAATCTGGAGATCTTCATTACCGCATTTGACAGTGTGAAGAGGGTGCTGTCCTCGCTCTTTGGGAGTCCAGAATCGGGCTCAGTGTGGCTCGCACGGAGTCCGAGTATACATCTACATCGTTTCCTAAAAAGCAGTTGTATACTGCCATCAATCCTACTGAAGTCTTAGTAGCCAGAAGTCCTAACGCCGTCGTGTTCCATTCATCTTTCACCTTAAAGCCTATCCTGAAAAATCCTAAGCCCCACCGGGCCCCACCCTCTGGGAAACTGGCACAGTCCACAGAAACCCTAGAGCCCCTTCACTATTAAGCCTTCAGTCTAGATCAACCTTAACATCTTGAGCCCTCCCGGCAACTAACACGGAAACCCGAAAAGAGGCCTGTTAAGATTACAGTCTTTTCAAAGGGGGACGATTGGTTTCCATGTTGGTTTAGGAGAGGTGCGGGTGGTGAAGGCGGGATGGGAGGTGGAAGGCGGGAGGGGAGGGAGGTGGGAGGAAAAGAGCTGCTGGCGGGAGGCGGGGAGGCAGCGATGGTGTGATGTTTTGTGAGACCGTTTCGGTCGGTTCAGTGACTACCCACAGTCAGCGATACAAACGGTTCGGTTTGCGACGCACTGCTGCGGTATGCGGTAAAGAAGTATTGTTGTAGCAGCTATGTATATAGGTCATGAAGAGATTATGTACGGGTGTGACATAGAGCTAGGTTTCAGGGGTGATGCAACATAGGCGACATACATATATAGCATATATATATATTGCCATATTGCACAAAAGTCAGCGATCCGGAATCGTTTTTGGAGATCCTGCGACAAAGGTGGTTTTGCAACAGATGTCCGAAGCACTAGCAGACGTGGTACTTGTAAACGAAGGCAAAGTGTAAACCCTTCCATGCTGCTGCTGCTACAACAGCTGCGGCAACTGATGCGGCTATGGCTGATGCATATCCAAGAGGCGCAATTACCGCACCCTCCCCCAACCTCTCTTACGTGTGAAAAAATGCAAGCGCCTGGCAGCGCCATCAATTACTACAGCCCTTACAAGACACTGCACCCCGTAGCGCAAAAACTCCATTGTTTCATACTAGGTTGGGTACAACTACGGGCTGTGAACCAAGCATTCTACCACAGGCTATGGTCTGCTTTTATATGTGCTGCTGTGCCAGACCTTGTCCTGTTCATATCATTCCTACTGTTGCAGTGATGGGTCGCATCAGCAGCCAAAATTAATCACTCGTCAAGCCGTGCCAAACCGTGCGGGCAGTCGTCCCCCCGTGTCGGACTTCAGCGCCTTGTTCGCTGGGAGGGTAGTTTTGAAGGATTGGAAACAGTTCACTGCACCCAGTGGAGCTTAACCTCGGCTCAGCGTAGTCAGACCTGCATGCGAGGTGCAGCGAATATGCCTCCACATTTGAGAAGTTATATTTATAGTTCCGCAACCATGTGCTGGATGGCTGAGGACACCTTCACCAATGGAGGTTGGATTTCGCCAAACACGCACGGGACGCAGGGTTGTGGCAGCTTGGCATGCAATCACATTGACGGGCACGCTGATGCAAATATGCATTCCTGGACAAACTAGACCATTCATTGGCAAGACTCAAGCTGTCATCTCAGGCATCCATTCCAGCGCTGCATGGAAAGGTTCAACGACGTATCAAGGCTACAACAATGACGGCTCAGACCTCGACCTTTACTACATGAATAGGTGAGCTGAACGATTGCGACAGTTGCATCTGAACAGTCTTGTCGAGATACTGCTCAGACAAAAAGGTGCGCTGTGCCGGCCAGCTAGTACACAGCATCATGCAGCACTGTCCAACACTTTCCTTTGATGCTCTGCAATTGTACTATGCTTTACGCTTACAGAATGCCAAGCCATGCTGTGCTGTAACTGCCGCACGTATTGTACGGGGCTTATCGCCTGGAACCCAGCGAAGAAGCTACTTCTTGAATCCCCTGACGCTCAACGTTCATTTGCTTTTCCAGGTGAGCGTTCGACACTGGATGCTCACAATGGAGTTGAGTTGAAAAGTCGTTTTCGGTTGAGTTGAACGAGGCAATGAGCCGCGAACTCCACGAATCCCTGTATTTGGGAGTAGACACTCATTATAATCCTCATATCTGTATAACGGGATTCCTGATTAATAAAAATCTCTAAAGAAAAATTGATTATACAATATATATGATATATCTAATTCTCAGAAATTTTAATTTCTAAATACGAAATAAAAGATAATTTTGATCCCTCCTCGTTATGCCCTGAACTAATTTGGAGATTTCAGATTCTGCGCCGCTCTACAATCTGCTCTACGATCTGATATTATGGGGGGGAGAATCTAGATCCCGGCCTATAGAATGCAGATCCCTAATCTCTGCTCTATTAAATTATCCTGAATTATTTCTAGAAAAATGAAATGCCTATAATATATTTCGTTTATTCTTATTCAATGAAAATGTGCTGTTCGGCGTGAGAGAATAGGGCCGTATGAAGCGTCGCTAGCATAGAGAAATAATTTATCTTGGCTTTATTATGCTCGACTAAGGGCTCTTATTTCTTGAGTTATCTTTGAGATCTATTCATTCTGGGCATATCTCTTGGGATATGAATCTGGAGTAAAGAAAAATGAGAGGAGTCTAATTCGGTCCCATCCGAGAGATCGAGAGCCCCTCGTTTCTTTAGTCAAACGGGGATGGAAAATATCTTCTATTATTTTTCTTTCGAATATCGCATATAAGGAAACGAGTTGGGATTCTGATATTCTAGATTCATCAAGAAGATCTGAATTTCTCTATTGGAAGAAATAGCTCCATTAATTGACTCGATCCCTCGTTGGGAATTGATTAATTTTTGAAATCTATGATGATTTCGATTTCGGCTAGGAATCTAAAATCTTCAATATTAGATATATTGAGAATTTATTGATTTCGTTTATGATCGGAGATTATAGAAAAAGATAAATGGCTCCGGGAATAGATTGGGAATCGAAATTCTTGAGATTTGCAGATTTTCATTTGAATAGGATCTATATATAAATTTGATTATTTTATATATTTCCGTGATTTTATAATAGAAATATAAGATATTACGTGATATAAATGATGAAGATATAGGTTCTGAAAGATTTTGAATATCTGCCTTAGATATATATACGAATTTCTAAGTCGCCGCTCAGATAAATTGCATAGAAATTTAATCTGGAATTAAGGGTCTGGTCGTTAGCTGAGACTTAGGAAGGAGAAAAAAGGGAATTCTAAATTTCCCCGTGATTATATATTCAAAGAGGTCGATAGAGAAAACAAGAAAAAAGAGACGCATACGATTTCAGGTCCCGAGGTCATATATTAAAATCCGCCGCCGCCCGCCGAACGCCCAGGGACCCAAAATCCCGCAGACACGAAAGGGGACAACATCGACCGCAAGCGAAATTCAGCTCGGCGAGACTTCTGTTCTAGACTCAAGCTCTCTTATATATTCCATCTATCGATTGCGACCTGCGCTGGGGAACATCCTGGCTATCGGCAATCACAAAGCGGAATCGAGGAAGATTCGAGGTCAGAATCAGTCAAAAAATAATCCCAGAGATAAAGAATCCTATTTTCTTTGGGAGCCCGCTCGTCTATGCATGAGGCAATGATTGCTATATCGTTGGAGGGCAATCGAGATTCGTTCTTGTAATAAATGAATAAGTGTCGAATATGTCTAGCCTTCCGTCTATTCGGGCTATCGACAATCTTATATAAGGAATCCAAAATCCTTATATCCTCCTCGTTCATGCCCCCTGCGTGATCCAGCACAATGGGTTCCAATCCAATCCCCTATTCTCGACATCTGGCGTAGGTCGCCTGATTGAGCCTCTTAATAATGGCATAATCTTCGGTAGCCTTACGACCTCTTGCTATTCGAAATGGGGAGACGACCGTAAAATCAATTGCAATCCGAGGAAGAAAATGCCAGGATGATTGTCGGCACGGCGCCGAGGGAATGGTTAGAAGATCAGCAGGTCTCCTATCGGGCTCGTCGGGGAGAAGTCCCAAGGGTTCAATCTTCAATCCAAGTCCCCCTCCCGATAAAAGACGGCAAATTTCATCGCAGATATAATTATGTAATTCCGTCTTGTCAATCATGATGCAGGTTAAGCAGTGATGACCATATTGATCTGAATTTTGAGGGTATCACAAGCAAGCCTCATCAGCATCGAATAAAGGCAGACCAAGTCGTATGGCAATTGAATCTGAAAATGCAACGTTGGAAAGATAATTGTCGAAAGCGTGACTTGGGGCTCAGCGAATCTAGCCATCAGCCCAACATCTCGTATAATATTGGACGCGCAATTGATCCCGGGGAGGCAACAATCCCTGAAAATCCCTGGGGCACGAATTCTAGAATTCTATAAGATCTTTATTCTGCGCTGACTCTATATATTCTGTCGAATCGTCGCGTAGCTAGCCAAAGATTCGAAATTTTTGAATGGCATTGATCGCGCGACTTCCTATAGTCATCCCATATTTTTTTATTTCATTTATATTTCTTAGGCTATCTGCGCGGCGATTCGGGAGAGCGTATAAATTCGCATTGGGAATGGATCTTAAAAAATTGGCTCGATAGCTTCAATAACGGAAAATATTTATTTGAAAAATTCATTATGAAAAATCCGATGACCAAAGAATATATAAGCTCGCAAATGAAGTTTGATAAATCTCCAAGATTTTAAAATCGCAGATGATATATAGATTCTGAAAGATATCCGTCCCGGATCTTCGAATTCTCCCGAATCGTCGTGCGGACAATCAAAGAGAAGAAATAGCTCGAAATCTTGAGAGATTTGCGGTCACGCGGCCATTTGATCGTGCGGTCCCGCATCCAGCCCGATCTTTCCTTCTCATTTATTATTCTTGGGTTATCGCTCGGAGGAGCGCATAAATCTCCGTGAATAAATATTATCAATCTAAAATTTGAAAAAACAAATCCGTCCCGAATTTATATATTCCTCCGATTGACCGCGCCGACAACCAAAAAGAGATAAATCTCCTGCAAGATAAAAAATTGCACTTGAATCTCGACGAGCAATCAATATATAAGAGCCGCACGTGATCAAAAACGGCCGAAAGATTTTGGAGGGGCAATTCGAGGAGACCGCATAAATCTCCATCAATAGATACGGTCAATTTTTTAATTCTAAAGGATTATCCGTTACGTATTCTTCCGAATAATCGCGTTGATATTCAAAGAGAGATAAATCATACGATATATATAAGATCGCACGTGAATCTTGACGAATAATCAAAATGCAAGATCCGCACGTGATCAAAAACGATCAACCTGATAGATTCTAGAAGCTTTTGGATCTCCGCCCAAGATCTATATCGAACCGCCGCGCAGATAATCGAGGAGAGAGAAATTGATCGAAATCTCGGGAGATTTCGGATCGCGCGTAACCCGTATCCAATCCGATCTTTCTGCCTCAATTATTTTTCTTGATTTATCTGCGCGATATCTTGGGAGAGAGATAGATACGACCAATCTATAAATTCCGAAAGATTTTGATTCTCCGTCCCGGATCTACATATTCTTCCGAATAATCGTGCCGACATTCGAAGAGAGAGAAACCACGCGAGATATATATGCTCGCACGTAAATCCCGACGAATAAT
>CAJNIZ010040091.1:30315-53328 GCA_905231905.1 Symbiodinium pilosum | reverse complement strand
TGCCCCGCAAGGAAGTCATGGTGCAATCAAGTGCACGCAAGCTACTGGGAAGGCAGTAGCTGCCGAATTTGTGCAGCATTAGTACTGAGATGTACTGATTGATATTGGTTAAAGGAGATGAGCCACACCAGCAAGACCATCGTTACATAGAAGAGTTGGCACTCAGCCTCTTCCAAGGCACAGCGGCAGCGCGCCATTTTCAAGCCGCGGGCGCTGATACGCAGCTGGATACGTACAGTGTTGCACACTCCGTGCAAAGCATACCACAGAAAATCCGGGGTAACATCTACTTACCTAGTGCGTGAAGTTATCTACTCACCCTTGTCCTTGCGGGAAACAGGGAACCACATGGTATCCGCGACTTCCTGCCTGCTGGGGTCATGCTTCGCAGGCATCTGCACCTGGCATTTCTACAAACATTTCAGTCATTTTCAGCCTGAGGCTCTTCAGACAGGGAGATACAGTACGTAATACAAAGAAAAGAGGACGAAAGCCAGAATTAGAGCCCTCAAATCTGATGTCCCACCTGCAGGCTGTTGCCCGTGCTCATGAGCCAGTCTTGGAGCCCCTCATCAATCTTCACCTTCCTTACAGTGTTCAGCTCCAGCTTATAGAATCTATAGTTCACAATGGGACGGCATACTTTAAGTAGGGCCGGAAGGCGTCAACTCAACTTGTGGAGCAGAGGCCGCCAAAATCAAGTATCAAGAATGTTACTCAACCTGCTCAGCTTCCCCATGGCTTGACGCTTGACCTCCGAGGATGGCACGATGACCTCCGTTTGAGTTTAGGGCATGTGCTGTGCCTGGCGGGCCTTATCTACCTAGCTAAGATTGGCTAAGCAAATTGTCATGGAGGAGGTCAAATGTCAAGTTTTGAGAAATCGCCACCTTCTTCCCGAGGTACTTCACTTCCACATGGCCAGCAGGGACTGAAAACAACCACCCTCCAGCCACACGCATGATCTTGACCACGGCCCCGTGGGGAATGTCCTTATTACTCCCCGTGTAGATGAGCCGCTCTCCCTCGTAGTACACATCAGGAGCACAGCGGCCGTGGTATCGCACAGCATTTGGCTTGGCATGACCCAACTCGGAGGGGCTGCCCGTCTTGAGAAGCACCAGCGGGTCTCCGTTGATGGCTTGATGGAAATCAACCTTCAGTTTTCTAATCATTGCCCAAGCCTTCGATTTTTCAAAGTCCTCTTCGCTATGCAACTTCTCTGTCTCATTAGCGGCATCAATGGCATCAGCGACTTCTTGGCGCAAAGGTTCAACCTCTTGCACCTGCGGAGTATCCGATACTCCAGATTCAGAATGGGGTCAGGAACCCTTTTTCGGGCGGCTCCCGCCTGCTCGGCTAGTGACAATCCGACGGACTGAAATTGGGTGGGGATCATGGGAGCGGCCCCCACATCAGCAGCCGGGCAGCTCCTAGGATACTGAAGCTCTCGCAAAAAGGAACTTGTTGAGACTGTCCAGTCTAGGATTTACCACTGTCAGCACGCTTATAGCCGAGCACATTGTACTACCTAACTTCTCTCAAATGGCAGAGCTCCAGGTACATTTATGCAGGCCCGTCGGGTCAAGCTCGTACTTGAGGTCGCCAGCACAAAGCACCTGTCAGACCACGGCAGACCCGGCAGTGCCTAGCGCTGGCTACTCCCAAGTGTGGTATCCTCAACATTCCGGATCCACCTCTATGAGCACGGAGCATGTAGCTTTTGCTTGCTATAGCACATGTCTACCAAAGTAGAATTCACAGAAGCCTTCTCACAGGCCCCAATGTTCAGTGCGCTGAGGCCCTCCGCAGCAATTGCGGCGCCGTGATTGGCCACCGCTGTGGCAGCAAAGAGCTTGATGAATTTGGCCAAGGCCTGCAAGAACACGACAAGTTAGATCACTTCAAATCACCACAGTGCATTCGGAGACCGTGCACAACATCATCTTCACAATAGGTGATGGGTCCGGCCTTGGCATCCTGAGATTTCATCTTGTGCTCGGCTTCCGTCGCATTTATGTGGGCCTGCACTTGCAACGAACTGCCAAGCAAGCAAGGTAGGTTGCATTTCCGACCTTCAGCCATATTGGCAGCTCAGCATCTCTCAATATCATCAAGACACTCCAAACAATGAAACGGTATGTGTCCTTTTCCAGAAGTTCAGGCGCCGCTGCTTTCACCTCTTCCATGCACTTCTCCAGAGACAAACGCTCAGGCTCTGAAAATTTCTTCTCAAAGAGCCAAAATCCCAGACGCTCCTGGCTTCAGGGCTCCGAGAGATTGCAATGTATGGGTCATGTTTTTCATTCTACTGCAAATGAGATTGGGTATGTTTGGGATTTGGGTAGCTATGCGCCAGCTGACTCCTCTGTTGAGGTTGCTCAAAAACAAGGCTAGCCTTAGAGATCCTTAGAGACCCTGAGGCCGTGAAGTTTTACGGAGATCAGAAGCACAGTCCTGTGCAGTCCACTCCTCACTGCCTAGGTTGCAATTGTACGCCTGATGAAAGCCAGTAGGAACTCAAAATGTCTTCTTCTGGTTTCCTACCAGTAAACCATGAAAAAGCATGCCCCGAAAAAGCTTATAGACTGGAGCTTGGCAGCTCATGACTCGGCGAAGAGCAATGCTGAGGTCTTCCGAAGTCAGGCTGGCAATGCGCTCCAACAGACTTTGCTTTGGCTTGTCGTCTTCCATCGCTTCCTGCTGCGGCGCCTCTGCCAAGGAATACTGGCGTCGGTGGCGGCGGTCGTAAGAGAGATCCATGCAGCAGTCCATACAGGCGGTACCTGTATGACAGCATAGGATGCAGCAAAAGCAGCACATCTCCCACTCGTCCCTCGTCTCCAGCCCAGTGAATTCCTCAAGGGTCGAATCCAGAAGCTCCCGGGTACCAGCCCCGAATGCTGCATCGAGATTCAGTTGGCTGAAGATCTTCCCGACTGACGCTGTGGTCTCTGTCATCACATCCTGGTACATGAAGCGCGGCATCTTGAATCTAGCAAAAAACAAAAATATGGAGAGAGATACCGATAGTAGCTGGATCTCGTGAATCCTTGAGCCGGCATTGCCAGGCCGCCGCCAGCAGAGCAAATTGCATTTTCAGATGTTTAAACGGTCTCAGCATTCAGAGGTTCGGTTGGCCGAAAGAAATAAACACTCTTAGCGGACACCATTTGACTGTGCAACCTGGGCTCCGTGCCTTCGGTTCATCAACCTGCCGCTCGCCTGAATAGTTCGACATCAGCTACTACGAGAAACTACAGTAGCAGTACCCGGTGCGGTTGTTAAGCACTTGCATTCATTCGCCTGTGCTGGCACGGCTCGACGCTGCTGTGGCAGAAGCTACCGCGAGAGGCTGATCAAGAACGATGTCAACCTGCATCGCTGCATTTGGCTTGTGTGCCTAGCATAGTGTACTGGCTCATGAGTTCTGACTTCAAGGATCTCCAAGGAGCAGAAGCATGAGGTAAACACTGCAACTGGGACAGGATCTGGTCGCGCTGCGAAAAGTCTTTACTCAGTCAGTGGTTGACCGTTCAATGAATGAGACGACTCTTCTCTCTGTACTGTTCACCAGCCTGCGGAGGATTGTTGATCATCACCTTGGGAGCGCCTGTATGCGACATGCACGTTCGCATGCACCGCCAGCGTCAGATCTCTCAACCAACCGGCCTTTGTAGACTTCTTCAAAGAAGCCACTTCGCTCACCAAGGAGAAGATAATCAATTTCCACCTGCGCCGTGCTGCACATTGAAGTCTCAATATTGAGCATTGGCTTTGCCACCGCTTGCGCGGCACTCTCAACCCGCGCAAACAGTCACAGAGCTTCGCTGCTGAATGTACTTTTTCCGGATTCCAGCTGACGCCGCTCCATGCTGCTGCACCTTAGTTGCTTAGCTGCAAGCGACTCCGCATGACAAGCAGTCCTGAGGTCCTGAGGCTTTTACCCTGCCGGAGGGTGGGTTCGGCTGCTTTGCCTGCATGCCACTCTGCATGCTGTGACAGTCATAAAGCTACATGAAGTAAGTGGTTCAGCACACGAAGTCCCTTGCAAATCAAGGTTCAGAGATAATGTTTTGAGGTTGGCCACTCCAGTCTTGGCAAGCACCACATAGAAATCGTTGTAACAGACAAGAGCCAGGGAAACATGCTCGATATGTGCATTGTTGTGCATTGTCGTGCATCTCTAGCTGAAGTCTTAACTGAGCACCTTTGACATTACAAGCGAAGCGAGCGACCGACGCGGAGAGTTAGCTTCAAGCATCCCTTGCGACTCCAAGGTGTGTGGGCGAAATTTTCTGGCCGGCATGTATGCCCAAAAGGAATCACAAATACAGGTGGACTGCCACACCGCTGCGCTAACATGTCAGGCTTCAGCTCAATTTCGGAAATGGGACCAAGCCTGCACTTGGGGGAGAGGGATTGGGACGCAAAGCTAGAGCAGGATCTAACTGGCAGAATGCAGAAGCGCGCTCTCTCAGGACTCAGGAAGGCTACAGGGCAAAACTCGTGATTGACACCAACATGTGTGGCACTCAATGAACATGCATCGTAAGAGTAGGCATATGTAGCATTGCATGCATATGAAATTACCTGCACTCTATGATCTAGTGTTGTCCAATAGTCCACTATGCTCTGGTGACTCTGGTAGATACAGTAGGTACTGATGCTCAAACACGAAGGGGCTTGGACGAAGGCCAGCTTGAACGAATCTTGTCCAGGGTTCATGCGATGGGTCGACCATGTATTCTTGTGCCTGTGAGGTACTTGTGACGTGTTCTTTCACACCAATGATCCATTCTTTTGAACAAAAGGATAACGGTCTTTAAACCTTCCCTGCCGTCTGGCTACCAAGCCCGGATTTTCGACCACGCACCAGGGGGTCCCCCCCCCCCCTCACGGTCCTTCTTGCAAGCTCGCATGATAAGAAACGAGATCCAGGGGCTAGCTTTCGTGATGTGGACTAGTCTGACTAGAAAACATTGGCTGCTAGGAGCTGCTGGACTACAAGCAGCATGGCCAAGCCTTCTTCAGGTCGTGTAGCGACTTCACCAAGAAGCTAGCAGCTCCTTAGTTGAGTCCATCAGCCAGGTTAAGCAGCTGACGCATAAGTGAAGATCTCCTCAACTGAGCCCGGCTCTGGCAGATGGGGCTAGATAACCGCGTTTCTTTCTTTCATCCAGCACTGCAGCTGGAGTTAACTCCATCATGCGTGTCGTTACATCGGGTGCCTTAGCAGTGGTCGGCCCTCGCACACTATGCGATAATAACAAAAAAACTAATAATAATAATCATAATATAGTAGTAATACTGCATGGAACGCACAACCAATAGTGCAATTCCGAGGAGACAGCTCCTCCGCTTGGGTTGTAGGAACCCACTTTGCCTGCGTGAGTGGTCGCCGGAAAGAATCTTTCTTTGCATGCAGTGGCCGCAGTGGCTCGTGGCTTTCCAACGCAAGTCTGGGCCTAGATCTTTGACATATAAAACGTTCTGAGAAGCGGCAAAGGTATTTGGTGGTCTCCAAGGTGGCTAGGCCTCTTCAGATCCCGCTCAGCACGGTTGCAGAACGATGCAAGAGGATCCTCAGCTCTTTCTTCCACTGCCCTGGGTACATCTGACGTAGCAACTACTTACCCTGGCTTCGTCCTGCTTGTTGCTGATCTGCTCATTAAATGCATATAAGGACACCAGCACCCACAAGGAAAAAAGTACGTCGTGGCTAAACCATCTTGCAAGCAAACCTCAGACATGCCTTAATTCCATCTCACCCGGCTGAGCTCGTCACCATTAGGTTTGGCCAATGCTTTTTTGCAGCCTGCCATACGCCCCCACCGAACAGCAAGCAGCACATAGCAGAACCAAATCCAAACAGGCTCTCAGCCATTCTAGCTACATCCAGGCCTGGCAGCCCAAATATGCAAAGGCCGGCTCGTACGGCTGCCCATCATCCTGAAGACAAACAGAAAGTGAGCAACAGTTTGAATCTTTACAGGCACCGCTGTCAACGTCAACATGATGGAAAAGGGCTTTGGCCCGGCTCTCCATGCAGAATTGCCCACAAGCCTTGACGAAACGGATAAGATTGCCGTCGTCAATCAGCTGCTCGCTGCAGCATATGGAATCCTTGCAAAGAGAAAATCAGAGCCATGGCGCACACAGGTGCAGTCGGTACAGTGGAAAAGCCTCCAAAGCCAAGGCAATGTGCCAAAGCCCTGGAGGTCCGTAGACCAGCTCCCCCGCCTGGAAGCTTCCAAAGCTTCAGTGCTCGGCTCGGCTGTGCTCAGCTGCCACTGGATCAAATTGCAAAAGATATGATATGAAATGGAAACTGGGATGGTACCACCCCGTGCCACCCATCCTCCACAATGACCTCCGCGTAGCCAAAGTCGAGCTTGGCCTGCCGCTGCAACTGTGACAGGCACGCATAACAGGTTTGCATCATCAGGCACTCCGGGCGCCTGTTGCAGAAGTGGCATCAACTTGCCAAACCAGCTGATGGCAGGAATTCTCTGCAGAAGCCTCAGTTCTCAGTTGAGTATGTGCTTGTCATGAATTACAAGTTTGGCCGCGTAAGCCTTGGTTCATCGACGTGCTGGATCCTTTGATGGCTGCACTGGTTTGTCGTTTGGTGTTGCTACTGCCAAGCTCAGAAACCCACCCGTCTTCTCAAGCAGCTCATACAGGTTTTCAAAAGATTAAGGTGTGTCTCCAACCACAGCGGGCTGCTTCGTTCAAACTGCTGCGGTATGCTGTGGTGCAGTTGCGCCTGTCAAAGTTTGCATTGATGCTAAGACAAGCCACCTCAAATTCAAGAGGTCTAGAACTGGGAGTATGGTTGGACCTATGAATACATGCAAAGCCCGCAGACAAAAAGAGACAATTTGTTGAGGCTGCTGCTTCTTCACATGTTTGGTCGTCGTCTGGCGGCTAACGTTCCCGGGAGGCAAGGTCAGGGAACCAAGCTCCTGCCAATTCCGATTAGGTCGGCGCCTTGCTGAAGGTTGATGGCAGCTTGCCTGTGCGAGACCTGCATTGATGAGAGCTTTGGCCAGCACATCCAGCTCCTCAATTGCAGTCTGAAAGCTGTCACGCATCTCCTCTGACTAAGACCAAATCCTCCCGGTCCTCTGGCGTCAGGAACATCCAGCGCTTGCGACCATGGACCAGGGCGTTCCAGTAGGCGGTTGAATCTGCAAGCAGAATATGACAAATGGACCGTAGGCAAGCACTTTGCGGGCAGCCGGCCTGGATCCATGTGCAGCATACCACCTGCCCCTGCAGGGCCGGCGATGATGAAGCCTTGCACAGACTCCGCGTAATCCTCATCATCCAGGAAACCTGCCTTGGATCGGCAAACCAAGTCTCATCTCAAAATCTTGATGCGCTCGAGTTGAGTGGTTGCTCCGCAAGCTGTACAACTGAGCACACAGCTTGGATGGCAAGCTTCTTGCTCTCTGACCAGGCCTCCCAGTGCAAAGTGTACAGGCATGGCTGATGAGACTTGAGCCGACCTGGTTGAGCCTCGGCAGATAGTTTCCTTATCATGCGGCGGAGTGCAGTCCCCATCTTGCAGTTTAGGCATGGTGTTGAGGCGAAATTGGAGGGCGCAGCAAATCAATCCAAACGGGTGGGTTTGCATGGCAAGCTGGGACAGCTCAGTCCAAGTGACGAGAGTGGAGGCTGGAGCCATGTCATGAGCACAGCCACATTACTGCTGAAGTCGGGATGATACTACTACCTACTCTTCTTGCTAGCGTCCTAAAACAAAATGCTGCAGCCAAGGGTCTGCCCAGGAGCTTGTCAGGGCCATCTGCTTGCTGGGTGACGGACCTCCGTGTTCCCACATGCTCCTCCACTATGGATTGAGGTCTGGTTCCCACGCCTAACAACTCATCTTCCAAGAACGGTGGATGCATATCAGTCGCAAATTGTAGTTATGGATTGGATAGGCACAGAATCCAGGCCCAGAGTCCAATTACACATGTTCCGGCGCCGCATTCCCCTGAAACCAGCCCAGCCCTTTGTTGCAAACAGGCTGCGCAAAAGGGCAGTCGTCGGAGAAAGGCTGCTGCAAAATGATGTTTTCCAGGAAGAGATTCTCATTCTGGCAGGCATGGGCAGGCACAGCACACCTACTCCGACTGCTGGGTTGCCTGGGCGTGAGTGGAGAAATACTGTTGCAGATGTTTCTCCAGGCGAAAGCGCTTGTACTTGCCTCCGAACCAAGCACGGGACCGACCCTCCCTGACTACACCCCAAGGCTACCCAGGGTTCAAGACCGAGCCTGCAGGATCTGCCAGCTGCTCCCAGGTCCACTCTCGGGTGGCGGGCCAATGCTTGACCAAGCCTGTTACCACCACTGCTTCCTTGTGGCGGAACTCGTCTAGACGCAGGGGGAACTCGCCAGCATCAACCTGCATCGGCTAAGTGCTTTATGCCACAAAGGCACGCTGCATTTGGCATTCGCCCTTCGTGCCTTGAGAACTTGTCTTCTTTTCTCGCTCGCACCTGCAATTGATGACTTGCCGCTCTTGGGATTTCATCAGCATCCCGTTGCACCTGGCATTCCGAAGCTAGGACCAAGCTTTCCGGGCTGTCCATCCCTTCCCTTTGTCCACGGAGCAACATCGTGGTGCAGCACGGATGTGTTGTCCGAAGTTGTCGTCAACCTTGCAGCCTCTTCTTGAAAGAGGTACTTCTTCAGTCCATCCAACGGACTTGACCAAGCCACAAAGTCTGAAGCGAAGCCGCTCGAGCCCACTCCTAAAGCGCTGAGAATCACTGCGCACAAGGCAGCGGCATGGCTGCACATGCTTCTCCGTTCCTGACTGGCTGAAATCAGGATTGTTCAGGAGTAGCTGATTAGCTGTCGATGCTCAATGCTTGCACTTTTTCCAGGCGGGTTCTTTCCTGACCCCATCCAAGTGTTTATCTGGCATGAAATCTCATCCGCACACTCGTTGTCCATGTGTCCACGGTCAGGAGTGCGTATCCATGTGCGTCATGCTAATACTAAGCCAAGCTGGCATGCAGGAGCTTGCAACGAGCACAGAGTTACGAGAACTGCCACAACCGTTGCAAGTCATAACTTCAGCGGATGCACTAATGCTGACCAATGCGCACCATATCCAGTTCGCGCGGCTGAGAACTTGGAATACCTGCCCCCAATCATGAGGTCTGCAGGCACAGACAATTTGGAAAGACAAGAAACAAAGCGCACCATTGAAAGGATCGTACCTCTCCTGATTCTGAAGTCCGGTGGCCGCCTGCCAGCAAGCCAGTGACTGGACAAGGTAAATGATGCCCTCGCACGGCAGCCTGGCTAGCAGCGACTGACGAAGCAACTTGCTGAGGGTCAGCTGCAGATGAGGCCTTGCTTGCCTCGTCATCGTGAACATGGCTTGCCATGTGTCACGGAAAGCTGCAAAGACCCCATGCGTGTTCACTTGGGCGCTAGCAGGGGGCGCAGGAGCTACAGGGGCGGCCAGCACAGCCGCCGCTTTGTGCTCCGCAGCAGGTGCCTCGATTGAAAAACTGGCAGCGCAGTTCACACCTTCAGCACCAGGTCAGCCAGCAGCTCAGCAACTTGCCGGCACATCCATCTCGATGTCAACCGTGGTGGCCACCATCTCTCCGGTGGCCGGATCCCATTCCATGACTTGGTGCTTTTGCCGCGGTGCCTGGCACTGTGGAAAAAACATAAGCATTTTCCGTGAAGGCTTGAACGATGATGCTGCCAGATCTGTGAACTCATGCTCAGGAAGAGCACTGACAAGCCTGGGCGGGAGCTGGCTGAGCAAAACCAACACCTGCGGCGCTTGTTTAGCCGCAGCTGCAACTCAGCAGTTTCATACATTTCTTCATGCTCTGGTCGGTATGGTCAATCCATTCGGTCCACCTGCTCTTGTTGGACTTGGAAGGCCCACCTTGCAGCCGCTGGTATCGCGGGTAGCAAGACATCACAGAAATTGGACCTGACTCTGCGCCCCGGCAGCCCCAAACTGGGAAGCTGGAGTGGGGCCTGAGCTCAGGTTTGCAACAGCGCTTCTGGCACATGGGGGGGAACCGTTTCAGTCTGCATTCTGTGCTCGCGGATTGGCTTGGCTGCTGGCATTGTTTGGACATTGCCACAAGTGCACTTCGGGCTTTGGTTTGCGCGGCGGACCACCTTGGGAGCGTTTTCCGCCCTTTTTGAGGTTCATGTCTGAGGATCGCAAGCCTGCAAGCCAGACGCAATGCATAACCCGTGCTAAGATTCGAGCGCGGCAGTTTGGCTTTGAACTGCCTCAAACTCTGAAGCAGGGCTGTGGCGTTGCGCTGCTCATGTGCTTCAGTTCCACCGCAGAGGCGAAGTGTCTTCTGAGCTGTCCCAGCCATTTCACTCGAAAATGCCGGAAACTTTAAACCGACCAGCTACCTGAGCACTAAAGCCTGAGGCTCCAGCCCATGGTGGACCTCCATTGCGAGGCTTGGTGCACAGAGATCACCAGACAGCAGAATCTCAGGACGATGCGTGGACCAGCTGGAGCAGGAGGCGGTGGCCTGGGACAATGGCTCGTAATTTCTCTTCTGCCACACTCTCGTGCGGCGTAGAATCTAAAAGTTTGTAGCAGCAGCTTATACAAGCCAATATCTACGGACCCCGGTGTCCATGAGGGATCCCAAAGCGCCATGGAAACGTGCAAGCATGTTGGATGAAACAATTGAAGCAGCTGCGTGCTGCCGCGCGTGGCAGGCGGAAGGGCCCTTTTGATTTGACCTGATGTGACCCTGTTCAATATCATCAATATCCTTTTGACATCGGACCTGGTCGGATTAGCACACAGGAATTATAGGGGCTTTCCCACTCTGCAACATCGGAGTTAGGCGTGCGGCGGTGGCGGTGGAATGGGTGGATTCAACGCAACCGCTGGCGCCACGGCGCTCAGAGAGCTAGGAGGTGGATTGGACCTCATCCCAACATGCCATGGGCATTTTGAAGCCACTACAAACTATTCTACGTGGGTTGGCCTTTCGAATCAAGGCCGGGGCCACTGCAACGTGTCGACGCTGTACCTTCAGATGGCATTTGAACTGCACATGGGTCATGCGCTTGTCATACCTGCATATCTGAGATGGACGCTTTTCACAAATACTTCTGTACAAGAATTCTTCGTCTCCTCTGTACCTTGGCTCAGCTTACAAGGCTGTGTCGGAAAATGTGCTTTGCTGACTGAGACTGCCACTTCTCTAGGAGGTAGTCAACTTTGTGCACGTTGTCGGGCTTGTGCACCGCATAGATTTCCACGATGCGCCTTCGATACCTTTTTTGAAGATTGAGAACATCAGGATCTTTCCTGTACTGTTGTACTAGCTGGGCGCACTCTGGCAGGGTCATCGTATTGATCATTCCGCTGTGGCTTCCCACTGACATACCTTGCTTCAAAGAATTTTGACAGCCTTCATACCCTTGAGGCTCACGTGACCTGCCACTGCAGCGGGAGCCGGGAAGCTTGCAGGCATGGCCTACACACTAGTTATGGCACAGGATGACGCGTTGTCAGATTTGCGAAGCCATCGGAACCCCTGAAATCTGTCAGTAGGCCTTGGTCAACAAGGCGGGGCCACCAGGGCCCTCCTTAACAGGTAGCGTCATGCTGTGGACTTTGCTTTCGGACACAGGTCAAAGCTTGTCCTGCAAAGGCTGCAGCGATGCCGGACATGGCAGCATTGGGGAAGGCTCAGCAAGTCACAAACACTACCAGCTCTAGGGTTGTGGTATGCTTTAGTGGGCATGCCCCTATCACAAGCGCCTCACTGCGCTTAAGCTCATCAGTGCATGACCTTGAGCACTGAAGCTGTTGCGCTGCGAAATGCTGCCAAATCCGATGTTCGCAATCTAACAGACACATTTTTCCCTGAGGGGCCAATTGCGAAAATCGCTGCGAGGAAAAAGCGCGTTGGAAAGGTCGAGATCAAAAAAAATACATGATTTCAAGTAGATATTAGCACCCGAAATCCGAGCCCCAGGACAATGTACCAACTACGGAAGTTGTTAACCTGGACTGATGAAGTCGCAGACACTACGCGCCCTCTGTCTTTCGTTTTGACATGCCCGTCTAACTTGCTCAGCTCAAGATGCAATGCCTCCTTTTTGCAACCGGCCTCTGCTTCACCTCACGACGAAGCTTGCGGCACCTCCAGGCTTACGAATTCCTATCCAAGCTCCTTTGGGCCAGGAATCAAGTATTCTTGGCCAGCTCAGGCACGCATGCTTGTCACCTCACAGATTTTGATCACGAGCCGCGGGATGTGGCCAATGCTTACTGAAGCCAGCCTCTCCTTCTCAGCACGTCTGCTGGAGGAACGCGTGCCCTGATCCCTTGCACGCCCAAGTTAGGGAGAATGCGTATGGCGCATGATCATGCGCTTCAACTCTGGCACGCCTTGCTCCTTCTATGCGTTCATCAATGGCATCCTTCAACAAAGCATTTTCCTGTCCGACACAGTCGTTCAAGCACAGATGAATACAAGTCTGTAAGTGTGTTGAGCGTCTGAGCACATGATAGCAAAAGCCCCAGAATCTGCACGCATTCGTACCGGCCTCTCGCAGAAGACTATTCTCCTCAACACGCGTGCAGCAGCACAGCATAGCACAGCCTTCCTCTTTGCCTGCAGGCGTTTCCGCAAGGTTCAAGTATTCATCTGAGGATGAGACTTCGCCAACAGCATCCAAACGCTTGGTCAAGTCCGCAAGGCCCTTCTGGATGTCCAGGACCTCATTAAAATCAGGTCTCTATAGCCTTCCTGATGCAACTACGAAATTCTCTGGGGTGCGAACCGCGGCGCAGAGGTCAGTGCGCGTCAGCTCCTCCGTCAAAAATTTTCATGTGCCTGCTGAAACATGCCCACAGATATAGCGAATGTGCATGCCTCAAAGCGGGGCATTCTTTGGCCTGAGCTTTTCACTTCCGTCAAGAGTGCAAGCACATGAAGTATGTGGACTGAGGAGGTTACCCCCAACTTCGTTCCGCCAGTCACGGGAATTGCATCAAGTTCGATTCGCAATGAATGAAGTTCTGCGTGTTGCATCTGAGACTTGCATGTACAAGTAAGAAGATGTTGAAACTTTAGCGGGCCTCACCCGCTATCTAGCTCATTACATTCTTCAGCCATGAATGTGATCGGCGCGAAGGCAAGATGACAAAATGTTTAGGAAAGGGCATTGTCAACGGGGTCATCCAGGTGGCAAGCAGTGTCGGCTGCCTGTCGCTTTTCTCATCGCGCGCCAATGGTTTCCACAATGGCCCCACAGCGTGCTTGTCCCTCGCTGCCGAAAAAGCCAGGCAATGGGGGTGCGACCTGCGACAGATGTTTGCCTCGCTCGTTTCCTGCAGGATCATAATGGCAAACAGCGACTCGTCGATTCTGACCAAAGCTGCAACCGACCTTTTGCGTCTTGCGCCACACAAGCTGAGTGTAATGTCCAAGCCCCGCCCTGTTTGGTCGAAAGCTTCCAAACTGCGTGTTACGAATTTCATCATACCAACGAGCCACCACTTGCCCCGGCCACAGATTGTGACCCACTGCCACGTTCTCGCCAAACGTCGCTCCTTGTTTGCTCCGGCGCTCACTAGGCTTGCTATGGGCCAAACGTTCAGTCGGCGCCGTATGTGCGTAGGCGCGCGCGGTCTGAAATGCAGTAGAGTCCCATTCTAGCATGTCGATCCCTGCCATGCATCTGTAGATGTTGTGCGCTGTGAGGAAGTCTCTAGCTTGCTGCGGCTCTTCGTAGAGCTGGAAGGCTGGACAAACGCTCATCTTCTGCGATGCCGGAGACAGAAGTCCAGGCTCACTGGCCTCGAACAGCCAGGCACTCATTGCTGTTGGGTCAAGCGGTCCAGCATATCGAGCGCCAGTGGACAGGATCATCAGCACGGGAAACTTCCAAACTTTGTAGCCCTTGCAGAGTTGAGTGTTCAAGGCATTATGACAGTCCACAGCACCAACCTTGATGTGCCTCTTAAGAATGGCAGGGCCACCCACTGCACTTTCAAGCGCTGTGGCCAGTTCACGGCATCGTCGACAGTTGCCAGCATAGAAGTGAACCACCCAAAAGCTTTCTGTGGCTGCCGCCTTCACTGGAAAGTTGCCAGCACACAGAGCTACGATGAGATCCCCTATGTAGGGCCGGCTGCCGGCACAGGTTGTCTCAGAGGAATGGACGAGCGCGACAGCCACACACCACACAAGGCAAAGCACACGTTGCATGCGCTGCATCTGCGTCCAGAAACGACATGTCAACGAAGAAAATACTCCTAGAACTTTCGCATGCTGAAGCTGCTACAGTTCTGGGCCTCAACGTTGCGAAACTTAATCTATACCTTCCTTCCTGCTGTCATTCCACCTCTAGTCCTTGCTGTCAATCCATTGGGCAGCGCACCACTCAGAACAAGCCTGAGGGCAGATTGCAGGATCCGCGAGGGTCGCATATCACTGGCAGCAGGCTCAGCTTTCTGGGCTAGCGTCTTGCGAGGTCCCATCATCTTTGTGATTGCAGGCCCTCGAACACCCTTTAGACTATCTTAATCTCGGACCGTGGAGCCGTGAGCCAGTTTCAGCTCGTCTCCATGCGGGCAAGAAGAAAATCCTGGAAGCAACATCAAGCCTTCAGCAACTGCGTGTCCAAGGTCACTGACAACTGAGAAGTCGGCAAGTAGCACAGGCTTCAATCCAAGAAATCCTTGGTGGACATCTAACTCAGCTTGTACCCTCAACATGAAGAAAGGCCCTGAGGTCGCCGCCTCATGGTGCTCCAGCAGCTCTTAACAGGGCCTCGCTGGCCACAAACTACGCTTTGCCCTTGATCAACCTGGACCCTTTCCCTTTCCCTTCTGTTTACTGGCTCCTGAGCAGTGTCCTGCGGCTCGTCCACCGCTGTAGGCCTGAATGACGGGACAGGCAGGGTCATCAGCTTTCGACTCGTAGATCCTTTATAGACTCGAATGCAGGGACCGGTGCGCAGCTGGTCGGCGGCACAGGAAATAACCTGAAGATGGGGCGCATGCAGTTCAAGCAGCTCTTAGAGAGGCTTTTCAGCAGCTGGCCTGCCACAGGCAAGGCAATCAGCGTCAGCAAGCCAACTCCAAGCTCCATCGCCTGGCTTGGCAGTTAACAGGCGAGCCCAAGAACAGAGACTCTTCGCAGAAAGTCTCCGAATTGCCGCCGAGCAGCGAAGGGGATTCCGCGCTGTTCATTCTCGGCGGTGAGAACCCACACTGGAAGCTTTTTCTGGAAGGATCGATCTGGTCGAGTAGCCATGGACAGGCCGACTAAGCTCTAATATGCAGCATCTACTGCGCCTTCCCATGCAAAGATGCTGTTTGGCGCAACTTTGGGAACTGGGCGTCAGCGCAGTGTGTAAGTCTTGGAATGAGCACTGGGTTCTGTGACTTGTAGGCTAGGCCTGTGTAGGTCATTGTGGACGTGGAGACCTCATGCCGCAACAAGCAAATGCAGTCACAATCACAACGTGCTCTGCTTGTCTGGAAGACAGCATCTTGTCCTGTACGAGTATCCTCTCACAGCAACAGAGGCTGCTGAAGAGCTGAGGCTTTAGCAGTGGAAGTTGTGAATGTGACGGAGGTAGAGGTCGATGAAGTACTGGCAGCGAAGGAAGCAAGCAAGCAAGCAAGCAAGCAAGCAAGCGCCCTACTGTGCAGAACCCGTTTCCGTGTATACCCAGCACTGGGTCTGATGCGGATGAAGGGACTCTATGGTTTGATGCGAGATCCTTCTTAGATGCCCGTGCAGCTGATTGATTCCAAGTAGGCTGGTGCCAGGCAGGCGCCACACGACAACGCGCATGTACAACGCTCCTGTGCTTCTGTAGGCCTGAAGGATGGCATCTGCAAATAACATCACTTCAGCACATCTCGGCATCCTTTCTCGCCGAAACTCTACTCTCTATCTGCAAAAGCTCGTCGCTTGGCTGAGGTTGCAGGTTTGAAAATGCCGAATGCAGAAAGCGACTGCATCCAGAATCATAGTATAATTGTATGACTGCTCACTGTGAAGTCTACAGCTTGATTTCTGGCGCCTTAGCCCTGTCAACACCTCTTTGCGGGTCGAGTAATAAAGCATCACTTCCCTGTACGCCCTGGGTCCTGGTCTTCGTTGTGGTGAGAGTGGTGGTTGGCCTAGGGGGACAGTGCGTACCACGGCAGACTTTGAGCTTCGAACAGCTGTTGAGCTCCTGGCGGAGGCTCAATGTAATAGTAGCCCGACTGTTTGAGACACAGCGCATGGTAGCCAAGGTCCCTGAAGATCTCGTGGTCATGGGCTCAATGTAAGGTGTAAGCCAAGTCTGAGTGCGTTGGCATGTAGGGACTGAAGCTTCCATGCAATGTGTCACAAGGGCGAGGCAGAGCCTTCCAGAAATCTCCCGAAACGCGCTGTGATTGCAGGCCAGTTGCAGCTGCAAGGCCTTGTGGTCTGACAGGACCAGAGAAGATCGCAGACTTCCAATGCCTAGAGTACCTGGGTTCACAAGAGCATGCCAAATCTTCAAGCTGCGTTCACGAGTGCGCACTGGTGCAGGAAGCCAGCCACCGATTTTCAGGTTGGTTCTCCCACTGTGCTGTGCTTGTGCAGGTGTGAATGCCTCAGAGTTGCAGCCAGAGTCATAATGAGGGCAGCGCGACAATTGAACGGGGCCTGGCCTGCAGCCATTGCCGAAGCCGCCTTTGTGCTCAGGGCCTCCACCGGGCCCAGCAGTTCCTTAGTTTAGGTCAAGGAGTCCTTTCTCTGCGGCTGTCACCGGAGCTGAGAGCTCAACCCCACCAAAGTTGTGAACGATTTGTGAGCCACAGTCCGAAGGTTGGCACAGGGAGTTCAAAGCCTGGGCGTGAGGATAATTCATCCAGACAGCGCCATGTTGACAAACCTATTTACAACCCCACACATGTCACAGCTCAGTCTGGAACGCTCCGAAGGCGTTCAGGAATTACAACGACGCTGACATCCAGCTTCAGGACCCAATCAAAGGAGCCTGGCTGCATGGAACTCTCACGAGTAAAGCTGTGCAAGGTGAATGATAACGAATTCTTGAGCAGCCATTTCCCTACGAAGACAGCCCATGGAAAGCCCTGTTATCCACATTGCCAGCCTGGTCAAGATTGACAGCTGGGGGTTGATTCTGATTCATTGATGCTTGCACAAGGTACTGCCAAGGCCCATGCCTAGAGGATTGGAATTTGAACCACACATCAACAAAGCTCTCAGGAAGACCCTTGGCATGCTCTCCTGCATGCCTGATTTTTTAGAATCTGCTGGCCAACAACAGCCAGTGAGACGGAATGTACCCTCTCTGAAGACGGCTTGCCATGCCTTCGCGTAAACCTGCAGGTCCAGCAGGGGGCGCTACAACGCAGACATTCAAGAATACTATCTATCTACACTCGATCTAAGGTCACTGCTCCTGCATCAGCCGGCTCGCTGATCACTTTTCCTGGCCGGCACAAAAAAAAAACACGCTCACGATACACTATGCCATACAAATACTGCAGCCCAGCAGACCATGCGCGGTGTGGAAAGTCCTGGTTGCCAGGCTCACATATCTTTAACAGTCGGCATCCCTGAACAAGGAGGCATGCCACACAGGTCCTCCCGCCCGCAGTGTCACCCTGGATGACGCTGATGTCCCTGACTCAAGCAGCTGCTTGAAGCATTGAAACATACCTGACAATGCAAACCTTCCTGGTTGTTAAGTCTGCGACGTGTGCCAAGCCTCAGCTGGCAAAACCTCCAGGCCAGCAGGTGCAGTGTCAGGCCTGCCACTGGCTTCCTGCCGGGCCTCTCTGGCGGATGCGTTGCTTATGACCATCCAGCCATCACACGCGAAAATGCCCAGATCTGACATTCAGAACGCTTCACACCGCTGCGTGCCAGCATGAATCTGTGCCTCGCTCGCGCTGCCATTTGAGCATCTTTGGCTCCTTCTTACTCGGTCGAATGCCCAAGCGGCCCAAGCGCTCATGGCAATGGCATCATATCTCACTTATCTCACTTCTAACTTGCACCTCGCCCTTGTGCTGCACGAGCACCTGGACGCGGCAGCTTTCACAGCACTACTGGCTCTCTCCATCTCTCCGATCCACAGAATCAGAGCTGGCTGGTGATTTCTGGCCGAGGCACCCAACAAAACATAGTCGGCCTGACGAAATAACCTGCGATTGAGCTCAGACAGCAAAAGCGCGCAGCTTAATCTCACTTGCAGGAAGCCAAGCTGGGCCTGTCTGCAGCACGTCTCGCGTCCATGAGATCTGCCGTGAAGCAGCGTGCATTCGTTAGTCAAGCATGCTGTTCAAGGCCGCGCATTTTTAACAGTGTGAAACCAACAACAAAGTGCAGCAGCTTATCCTGCGCTGGATTTGACGGCGCATCCGGTTGGGCAGAGTAGCCCGCCTGGCAACCGAGAGTGAGCAAAAACTAGCGAAGTCAGGCCCTCTGAAACACTGTCCGCCTGACCCATGCAGTTCATGTAGTCAGCCCAGGCCAGAAACGGAAAGAAGGAACCTTGACCTGGAAGCGAGACAACGGGGATCAGCGCAGCATGGTAGCTTGCTGATCAAGTTCAGCAGCAGTCTGTCACTGTCATGTGCGCAGATGATGGCGCTACGAAGCTTATTTTGCATCGTGCAGGCAGAGGAGTAGCAGTATGTCAAGCCCACAGTTGCACGCTCATGCAAGGTGTGCTGAAGCCCGCGAAAAAACATTGGATCTGCTTAAGCCAGATACCCTGATCGACCTCTCACGGGCCACATGTTGAAGAGACACTCCCAGGTCAATGTCAAGATCACGAGGAAATCAGGTTTTGGCTAAAATTATACGGTGAGTGCCCTGTGAAGCCTGGAGTTCACAGTGGTCTGCAAGCAAGGATGAACACAAAATGTCACCATGTCAGATGTCTTATCCGAAAGACAGCAAGCACGCACCTGGAACTGCTTTCAATCTCATGGATGACTGACGCTATTTTTACCCCAAGCGAGGGACGTAGGATATCATGTCCATACGAAGAAATTGGACCTTCAGATATATCTAAAAAAACAAATTAGATTGAAACCAGCCTATTCGGCATCTGTGACTGCCTGAACCGCGATGCACTACAAACCCGAGAACTAGTGTGTTGCTGACCGTGGGAAATTCTGAGCGGCAGAACTCAATGTGCAAAGCCGCATCGAATTCGAGGCGCTGAAGTCTTTGATGAGGTTCTGCTCCTCCAAACAATTGCCTAGGACATCCTAACTTTTGAAGGCGAGTTCCGAGAAGAAAAGTCCTTGACAAGCTGGACCCCACCCTGCTGTAGGGTTTGCTGAAGGCACTTGACCTGCGTGAATCTAGCAGAGCCGGTACATTGAACAGAGCTGTTCAGCGTCATACAATCAACATGCACCAAGTCGGCGACCTCCGCCACATCCTGGAGTAGGCGTTGGTTCTAGAGCATCCAGACTTGTCCGAAACACATAGAGAAGCCTTGCTGCAAGAGGCGAGCTGGTTCTTTGCCAGCTTATCAACAGCGGCTTTCGTCAACGCCTGCGCAGCGCCTGCACAACGTGCGAGTCGGCTCTGGCTTGCATCCATACGTGCTGAGCAACCTACACTAGGTGACGCGGCACCTGGGATCACCGCCCCATTTTGCAGCACCATAGGGCCACAATCTGGCACGGCCCTCCACTACTCTCCTCTTTGGCACACAGTTTGCATCTTTAAGCGAGATAGCCACGCCAGCTGCAGAACAGTGAAGAGATCTCGGCGTGTACGCGGTTGCATTGCAACTGTTGCTATGCCAGTTTCAAAGCTGTGCCCCATGCAGAATGTCCCGCAAGCGATCTGGATGAAAGGCAGTTGCCGTGTCCTGCTGTCACAGAGCCAACCACAAACCATCGAGATTGTCCTAATGTTATTGAATAGTGTATGATATTGTATTATAGGAAATCAAATTATAGTATAATATTGTATATTAGAGTATATTATATTATATCAAAGCCAATCGGTCCATCTTCAGGGTCCAGTCGAACCTTTTGTAGCGACCATTCTGGGTAACTTGCTGCCAAGCCTGGATCACCAAGCCATTGCGTGCATACAGAGCAACCAGGTCTCCGGGAAAGCATGCCTCACGGACTGCCGGCAAGCCGAGCCTGGTCAGGACTGCCCACTTGCGATCGCAGCCGTGACACAAACTGGGCAATATGCTGAGCAGGCAGCCCCTCTGGCGAATAAGATAGCACCTGCACTCTAGGACCATTTGTAGGCCACCTGCAAATGCGTCGCACCACTGCATGTTCCCTGCATGCGGCAATGCGGCAGCTGGAAGAAGCCAAGCCCTCAGCGTAGGGTTCGTTCTGATGCTATCCTTAAACAGCTCCTCCGAGAAGAAAGGCCACACCAGAAGCTCTTAGTTTTGCACTATGAGTTTATGAACTTCTTTCCAGCGGCCTCCGCTGGTAGACTGCTGAAAAGCATGTGGTCGTCACATCCAAAGACTCCAATTCCTTGGCTTCAAGGTCAAACAATCGGGGGCCGGCAGTGCTTTGAGCTCCCCACCCTCTATGAACTGGCTTGAGAGGAGATCCACCTCATCGCACTTTTGATCTCTTCAATGCTGACCACTGGGCAGAGAGAAGGGCCTGCTCTGGGCCGACGATGCTGAAACAGAACAACGATGGACCTGCAATTTGCGTTTGCCTTTGAGTTTGGAACACAGCTTAAGTTGGCAGTCGTACCGAAGAGCATGGCTGTTCCCAATGGAAGGGCCTCAGCAAAACTGATTCTGAAATCTTGCGAAGTCTATCTGTGGACAGGCCCGGGCGGCTACCAGGAGCAGGTGCCGCATGGCAGTCTGAAGCTGTCACTACATGTGTTGGATTTCCGGCACGATAGCCGTTCCTTGCGTCTGTTGTCAGACTTGTGCGTCTGCTTTTTGTTTTGCCAGTCACTGGTGGCTAGCTATTGAGCTTTAATGCTTCATTGCGTGTCTCTCAGCTTGAACCCGGCCAGCACAGCTTGTTTACCCTGGTCACACCATGTCAAGTCAAGCCAACCAAAGCTGCAGGTGTTACCAAAACAAGGCTTCTTTCGGTCATGGGCGCTTACCCTCAAGCAATGGTGTGCATTATGCAATTATGCCGTACAAAGAGATAGATCGAAGGCCTGACTGCCGGAGCTACAGAACCTTTTTTGTCTGAGAGTTTAACAACCTCCTCCGGCTTCTAACAGGCGGTTCGATACACCCACAGAGTCTGCTTAGTCCTGCGTCCTGCCGCCTGCATCCAGTCTGACTCGCAGGCATTCAAACCCTCACGCGCATTGGCTAGAACGCCTGTAATTGTGTCTGAATCACAAAGATACAGGGTCAGGACAAGCGCAAACATTTGAACTGCTCAGAGGATAATATGGCAACTCTCTCTCAGAGAAATTATCCCCAGGCAGGAGAGCCATTAACACGACTAACGATAGCTGGTAAATCGCGGCTTCATTTTGGGCCTGCGAGTTTTTTTTCGCATATCAAGGATAGAACTAAGAATAAATCAACTGGGGGCTCAGCAAGAACCAAGAAATGCCACTCCTCGTTACGGCAGCGAGACGTGCTGAGAGCCCATGGAAAAGTCGCTCTCAGCTCACACGCTGCACAACGTTGCCCATACCGAAGCCAACCTGAAACACAGCCAATCTGGAGGTGGACTTTTCCCGAACACAGACGTGAAGCAAGTGGGCTGATTAGGCCTCCCTTTCCGACCTGCACTTGATGACTCCGCCCGATGTGTTCGTCAAGCTACATGGGCCACATGGGGCGGGCTTTTAATTTGGAGTTGGCTTTGGGTGGAGTTCTATTTTGGATTTTTTGGAGGGTACCTTTTTTGGAGCGGGCTGGGGGTCTGGAATCGAAGGACGTCTCACGCGAGAGCGCGATTCTGAAGCAAAAATTGTAAAGAATGATGAAAAACAATGCAAAATATGAAAAAAAAAACATGAAAATGATTAAACAAATCATGAAAATTATAGGTAGAATATGATGCAACAACATGAAAAATTATGAAAATGATGAAACATGACAAAAAAATCATGAAAAATCTTGAAAATATGAAAAGTATCAAAAAATCTGAAAATCCTGAAAAATCATGACGATTATGAAAAATCCTGAAAATTGATGAAATTGATGAAACATGATGACGCATGATGGAAAATCATGAAAATCATGAAAATCATGAAAAGCGGCGAAATTGTTGAAAAAATGATTGAGAATGATGAAACTCATGAAAAATAATGACAAATATGAAACATCATGAGAAACGACGAAAATTACAAAGCATCATGAAAACATGCTGAAATTGTTGAAAACGTATGAAAATTTATGAGAATTAAAAAAATGAAAATGATAAAAAAAATGATGCAAAATCATGAAAATGATAAAAAATGATGAAACTTATGTGAGAATGATGAAAAATCATGAAGCATTGCGAAAATGTTGGAAAATGTGACAAATAATGAAACATCATGAAACATGATGAGAAATCATGAAAATGATGAACATCATTGGAAATCATGAAAATCAAGAAAAATCATGAAAATCATGACAAATCATGACAAATCATGAGAAATCATGACAAATCATGAGAAATCATGAGAAATCATGAAAAATATGAAAATGATAGAAGATGATCACAATAGTGGACATTCTGAAAATCAAGAGTTATGAAAAATGATGTTGAAGATGATGTTGAAAATAGATGAATTGGCGAAAGCCATCAAGATGATGAGAACGTGAAGCATTGATATCAATACAAAATGGCGGGGTGGCCTACTTGCAGCAAAGCTCTCCCTTACTGATGACATGATGAGTTTTTGTTACAGCAAGCTTGGATGGCCTCACAAGAGTAATGCAATGATTTAAAACGATGACAGGCAAGCATAGATGATTTTAACAAAGGCAGGGGGGGGGGCCGGGGCAGCAGGGGGGGGGGGGGGGGGGGG
>CAJNIZ010040091.1:10183-30215 GCA_905231905.1 Symbiodinium pilosum | reverse complement strand
AACAAGGACAAGTGCAAACCTACAAGCTGGGACCTCGCCTGGCGACCAATCTTGTTGGCAAGGCTTTTGATGGCATTGAAGATCTCAATCGTGAGGAATTGAGAAAAGAAGATGGCTGGAAATATCTTCTTGCTCATCTGGAAAAGACGCGAGGCAAGACCAAAGTGGACTTGCTGGGAGATGCTTTTTCTGAATTCTTTCTCAAGAAGGAAACTTTCCGTCGCGATGGCGAAGAGATGAATGACTTCGAGGCCCGATATCGCACTCTGGTCCGAAAGATGGAGAAAGCACTGGTGGCTGTAGGTTCTGCAAACAAGATGCCGACAGAAGTGTTTGGGTGGTTCATGGTCAATGTCTTCATGCGCCTGGAATCTTCTGATGCGGCAAATGTTCGAGGACAAGCGGCCAGCTACAAGCTTGAAGATGTGACCACGGCTTTGCACACGATGTGGTCTAGTGGAAGCTTGGCTCAGCGAGATGCTGAGATTCGGAGACGTCGCAAGGAAGGTCAGACTTTCCTTTGTGAAGATGAGGGCGGCCTTGGTGAAGTTCATCAGGCTGATGGACAGCAAGATCCGATGGATCTTGCAATCTTGCCGAGTTTGATGAAGAAGACGAGGCCATACTCTGGTATCAAGATGCCAAAGCGGCTCTAATGGAAGAGCCTGAGGATGAGGCGATCCTGGCAAACTTCCGGGAAGCAAGACGGGCCCTTGATCAGGCCCGGACCTCCAGAGGATTCTATCCAGTCCGGAATCCGAACGCTCCTCGTCCAGATGGCAAGGGCTATGGCCGTGGCTTTGGAAAAGGTGGCGCAGACCACAGCGAGATTGCGTGTGTGCGACGCGGGAAGAAAGGCCACATAGCCCGCAACTGTCCTCAGAGAGCAGGAAACGCCAAGGGGCGTGGGAAAAATGGTGCCGTGAACTTTGTTGGCTGGATGGTGAGTGTGCATGACGAAGAACTGCAGGACGACGATGACGACAACCATCCTCTGGGACCGTGGGATCTGGAGGAAAACCTCGATGACATGTACCGTGAGGAAGTGACTCCTGCCTCAGCGTTCGTGGTGTCAAGCGTGGCACCGCCTGACAATGATGTGGGCACGATTCTGAAAACGAATGGTGGCGAGGATGTTTTTCTCGCACATGGTCCGAAAAAGGGCATGGCCATCATTGACAGTGGCGCCTCAGAGAACATCATTGGCGAGGACACGCTTCAAGACCTTGCTGAATGCCTCCGTGAGCTAGAGTTTGATCCCATGGAAGAGATCGAGGTGGACCGAAACATCCATAAACAGTTCACCTATGGTAATAACTTGACCAGCGCAGGACTTGGCCTCACACATGTCAACGCAGGCATTTGCGGACAGGAAGTGCCAGTGCAAGCTCACATGGTTGAAGGCGCAACCCCTTTTCTTCTCTCCGCTAAATTTCTTTATGATCTGGATGCGACCATCAATTTCAGAAAAGGGATTGCTGTCTTTCGAAAGCTTTCTGAGCAGCAAATCAAACTTGAGCGCAGTTCCAGTAATCATCTTTTGCTGCCCATGACAGCTTTTGCTGGCAGAAGTGAAGTTCTTCAAGCTCTCGCTGTGGATCAGACGGATCCGACAGTAGAATTGCTAAGCAGCTGCGCTAAGGATAATCTCCATGTACAGACAGGAGAGCCAGAGAAAGGGGACCCAGTGGAACCGACACGTGCCCCAAGCAAAGCTTAGGGACAGCTCCACCAAGACCTTAATGGACGAAGCTGTTTTAATGACAGTGGAATGGTCTTGAGTGGTTGTGACTCTGATGGAGATGACTCTTCCATGTTGATGGTGGATGATTTTGTCGATGTTGAGTCTTTGGAGCTGTCTGCTGCTGCCAGTCGTAGGGCGAAGAGAGAGATTGAGCAAGAACGTAGAATTGCCCAAAGGGATTGGTTGGATCTTGTTAAGGGCCCCCAATTGGATTTACTTGAGGTGTGTGCGCCCTGGGATTCGCCTCTAGTTCAAGCCATTCGTGAGGCGGGCGGACGTGCCTTGGCTATTGGGGTCCATAACGGGTTTGACCTTAGCACTAGAGAGGGTTTTCTACGTGCCGCTGCTCTTCTCCGAGACTGCAAGCCGAAGTACGTACATATCTCACCACCTTGTTATCCTTGGAGTATCCTTCAAAACGCGAATCAAAGAAATCCCCAACAGGTTCGGGACCTCCAAGAAAAGCAGAGGGTTAGTAGAAAGTTACTGCGACACTGCTGTAAGCTTGTAGAGATACAACGACAAGAAGGTGGTAGAGACGCTGGACTGTGTCAGGGCGACTCAGTCACGGGGCATGCCGGTGGTGAGCAGCCGCTCACAGCACAATCGTGGAGACTGCCAGAATTTCGTAGGATGGTTCAACTTTGTGGTGGAGAACGTTTTAGTGTGTTTGGTTGTACGCATGGTCTCCGCGGTGGGGTTGAAGGTAAACTGCGTAAGAAACCTTGGGGTTGGTTTAGTAGTTCACCAGGGTTGAAGGCAGCACTCGCGATTCCATGTGTGCATCAGAGTGCTGAGCATGAGCCAGTACAAGGTGGACAGAAGGCACCACAATCTGCAAGTTACCCTTTTCTTCTTTGCCAACGCTTTGCTAAGGTACTACTAAGGAACATGTACCAAGGAGATTATATTAAGGATTGTGCCTGGACACCTTCGAAGAGCTCTTCAGTTTTTGTCGGCGACTCAGAAGACGTGGCCGTAGATGACGGGGCCATTTTGGATCCCGAAGAGGATATGCCTGCTGAACCCGAAGATCATTTCCCTGAAGATGGTTTTAGGTGGGACCCCGGGATTAAGCGTAAACTTACTTTGGCCCATAGGAACCTTGGTCATCCCAGCAAAGAAGCCTTTCTGAAACTTCTTCGGGACGCAGGAGCTGACGCCAGTATCCTTGATCAAGCAGCGCATTTTGACTGTCCGGAGTGTAGACAAAGGGGCCGTAGAGCTACTTTAAGACCCGCCACTCTTCCCCATTATACCCATAAGTGGCAGTGTATGAGTATTGATACCTTTGGTGGCACACTCCTCGAGAAGCGCTGCAACCAGGACAGAAGCCAGACCACCTGTTATGCCTGAGCATGATGGATGAAGCCTGTGATCTGCATGTTGTTCATGTTGTCAAGTCTAGTAAAGAAGGACCCCAAACCAACATGTCAGGGCCGGAGTTTCGTCAAGCTTTGTCCAAGGGATGGCTGCGAACCCTTCCTGCTCCTCAGGTTCTTCGATATGACGAAGAGGGGTTTTTGAAGCGACTTGATGTGGTTGAGTGGCTGGAAGCTATAGGTATTCGACTTGAGCCCATCGCAGGAGAGAGTCCTTGGCAACTGGGAAAACATTCCAAGCACATTCAGACCCTTAAGGAAAGCATGAACCTTCTGTGCACGGAGCTTCAAAATGTTTCTTCCCCTGAAGAAGTTTTGAATCTTTCTCTCTCTGCCAAGAACAACATGCACAACATTCGCGGGTATAGTCCTAATCAATGGGCTTTCGGACAAAACGACAGTCCGATCTCCTCCTTCTTGAGTCAGGGAGACCATCCTCCCACCGAAAGTGCACGTGGATACGAAGATTTCGAAAGTGCTTTGCAGAGAGAAACATCAGCACGCAAACATTTTCTCGAAATTGATGCTCGACGTAGGGTTCAGAGAGCGCTTCGCGCACAAGGCCGACCCCTTCGTGAATTCTCGTCTGGTGACCTCGTCTACTACTATCGTCGTGGTAGGAAGGAGGGATCTCGGTATGGTGGGCATTGGTATGGGCCGGCTCGGGTGTTGTGTCATGAGAAAACCGGGGATGGAGAGGTCAATGGGGGTCCGGGATCGACGGGGAAAATGTTACGTTGTAGTCCGGAACAGTTACGCGCCGTCACGGAAGATCTTAGACGCCTTGACGCCGACCTCAATGGTCCACGGAGTTTTCATGACATGCTTGCGCAAGTGGCTAATCAGCAGCGTTATCTTGACATCACTTTGCAACATGAGCCATCAGAGGATGACATGCAACCTTTAGAGGAAGTACTTCCACCGTTGAAGCGCATGAGAGGGAAACAACGTGACCCCAACGAGCAGCCAGTTCTTGGTCGAGACGATATCCCTTCTTTGCTTCTTCCTCCAGATGGCGAATCGCAACCTGAAGGACCTCTACAATCAGCTCTACCCGAAGGATCGCGAGCCAACCGCGGCTCAAATCCAGGCAGAGCTCGAGCGGACCCTGAACATCCCGGAGGCCGAGATCGACAACTTCAAGATTCAAGCCAGGAAGTACAAGGGCAAAACCTTCAGCGACCTGTACCAGGACAAGGGGTACGTGAAATGGTTGACCGAGCACCAAACCGGCACTCGGAAGACCACCTCGGTCGGAATGCGGCAGATCCTCATCCTTCTCGAGCGCCGCCTCGCGAGCGACATTCAGAACCAGGGAGGAGTAGTCCGTCCGAAAACAGCACCCCAGGAGACTCCCGGGACCGGAAGCGCGGGCCTGCCGGCGCCGGGACACCAGAAGACTGTGACGGTCAAAGGGCCAAGCCTCGACGAGACGGACCTGGACGAGGAGATGAGCCGAGTCGAGGCAGTGGAGATCGGTCAGGTGGAGCTGCAGGAGTCCATGATCCAAATGAACGAGTGCATCGGGAAGATGGAGCACATGCTGGGCGCCATCCTGACGGAGTTGCAGCGCACCGCCATGAAGCAGGGATCCGGGACGGAACCCCAGTGAGATCAAGGAGCCGGTTTCCTCGAGCCCGTGGTGATCCAGATCATGTGCTGTTCAATCAAGCTCCTTTAGTGCCTGAAGATGTGTTTACGGGTTATGTTGGTGAACTTAATGTTGTTGAGATGGCCTTTAATGTTTCTCCTCGGGATGTTCACTGTTCTAAGGGAGTTTGGGTCGTTAATCAGAAGGCCAAGAAGAATGTCGAGGTTCAGTTGCGAAAGCTTAGTCAGGCCGAGCGTGGAGAGTTTGAACAGGCCATGAAAGCAGAGACTCAGTCCTTCATGAGTACAGCTGCTGTCCGAATCTGTGAAGCCGCAGGTATTCCCCCTGAAAGGATTATGGGCATGCGTTTTGTGTACACTTGGAAAACCATTTGTGATAATGATGGGGTTGCTACGGGGAGGAAGGCCAAGGCTAGACTGATAGTTCCGGGATTTGAAGATCCCAATCTCCTTGAAATTCCTCGGGAATCCCTCACCTTGTCGACTATGGGCAGGAACCTGTTGCTGACTGAGTGTGCTCGAAAATCTTTTCGGGTGTCTGTAGGAGACATCAAAACCGCCTTTCTACGAGGCGATGACACGGAGTGGTCTCGCCAGGTGTACGCTGATCCGCCTCCGGAAGTTAAAGCGCAGCTTGGGATGACAGATACTCAGGTTTTCCGCATTGTCAAAGCGATATATGGGCTCCTGAACGCACCAAAGATGTGGCATGAGTCTCTGTCTCAGTTTCTGTTGAAACAGGGGTGGGTCCGGCATGCAACCGACCAGTGTCTGTATAAGCTCCTTGATCCTGAATCGCAAGAAGTTGTTGGTTACCTCGGTGTTCATGTTGATGATATTATTACGGGGGGAAGAGGGGATTTTTATGATGTTATGGTTAAACAACTTCGGGAACGATATCCTTTTGGGGCTTGGCAATGTGCTCAAAACAGTACCGTGGTGTATTGTGGCTGAGCTCGTTTCGGATCACCTTACATCAAGAGCGTTTTGCTGCCTCTGTGGATGAGATCAATATCCCTAAGGAACGTCAGAAGGCTAGTGATGAGGCAGTGACACCTTCCGAAAAAGGGTGAACTCCGAAGAGTTTTGGGTGCCCTCAATTGGACAGGCGACACAGACAGCGCCCTGGCTCCTAGCTACTGTTTCGCATCTTCAGGGTTGTGTTGAAACCGCCACTGTGAATGATCTTCTTGCTGCCAACAAACTTGTTCGCTTACAACGTAGGTTTGCGGATAGGGGTTTGACTTATGAGAGTGATTTGTGTCAACCTATTATAGTGACCTACACGGACGCCTCTTGGGCGACGCGTCGTGATCTTTCCAGCCAGGGAGGACAACTCACTGTCCTCATGGAGCAGAAGGTTCTTCAAGGGCAGAGGGGAAAGTTTTCAGTCTTAAGTTGGACGAGTCGAAGGCTCCGGAGGGTTGCGAGATCCTCAACAAGTGCTGAGCACTGGCAACTGAGAGCACGTTTTCACTGCTCTAAACTTTCTTTTTGCCAGTGTTCAACTTGACTCTGATCGCGGCCCGCTTGGCGTCTCAACTGACGCTTCTTTTTGGCCGAAAGCATAGCTTCATCAAAGACAATCATCCAGCATCCAAGGTCCAGGGCTTTAAGCAACTGTTCGTAAACCCACGGCTTCGTAAGGGAATCAGCTAGTTCTTGATCCCCATCCACCCACCTAATCATAACATTCGCCTGTTGCACACGTTCCTTGACCCCCAAAAGTTCAATGGCAGTGCGCTTCTCTTCCATATGCAAACCAGACGTTTCAACCTTCGCCAAACCATCATAAACATTTCTAGCATCACACACAACAACAGAACTAAACTCCTGAAGATAATCATCCGAACGTCTCAAGTCAAGAACCCTAGAACCCTGAAGATCAATGAAGCTAAGTTTGATGAACTCGTGATTGTCCATCGAGTTGCCCAGCATTTGGACTTCAGTTCGTGAAGCATGCAACGCATGCCTTGCTGTGGCAACTTTCTCTTTCAAGACGGGTCCCCTTTTAGCATAGCCGAAGACTCAGCGCTGGATGCGCGCGACTGCTCCTTGACAAAAGCAGCTGCTTCCTTCTGGGCGCTCTTGTGCATTTCTATCTGCCAGCTAGCGATCCACAGGGGGGGGCATCAACTTCTTCTTCGAACCGCGATTGCAGTGCAACCATTGCTTAGCATGAGGCATGAGCGGCGCTCATTGGCGGCCATAAAGGCACCCGGACCGTAGTCCCTAGCAGTGCCTGGGCAACCCGGGCCTAGGCCCCTAAGCAGTTGCCGAAAGAGGTCAGCAGCCAAAATTTCGAGAAATCATCAGAGGAAAGGTACCTGTCCAGGTAACAGAGAGGCCGTGCGTGGTCCAACCAAGCACAACCACTGAAATGCATTTTGGACAGCTAGCGCAGTCGAGGAATCACTCCAGAGATGCAAGCAGAAGTACATCGGACACAAGCCCACGCAGCGCGCAGCGCATGATCAATATCAAGACAAGCGTGTCTTAGGACTGCTCCAGCTTGATCCGAAATCCGAAGCCCAGAAGGAGGTCAACGCATCCATCCGGCCAGCGATGAGGATCTCTGGCATGGTAGGCCACGATTAGCATCCTATTGCCACGCCACGCCATCCGCAAGTTGCATGGGGCAGGGAGCCATCCACAAGTACGAATGGAGCCACGACAGGAATTTTGGTGCCGCGGATTTCGTATGGCAACAGCTGATCTTGTCCGCACCCATCTTGAACAAAGACCTCACCTCCAGAGAAAGTGGTTATAGGAATTAGGGTGTTCATCACCCCAGGCATGTTATTGCCATCCTTGCGCAGTCCAGCGAGGCAGTTGTAGAGGGTTGTTACTGATGAGAAAAAGGGACAGTCTGATGCTCTTTGAATCAACGAGGTAAGCAGCAAAGTGGTATACGGGAAGGCCTTGGTGTTGCGCATCAATCCATAGTGTGGTCCATGCGCGTAGGCGCCAACAGCAAAGGAGCGAGGCGCGTACTCGTTTATGTCCAGCGCCTCGGCCTGCCTCGTCGTATTGCGGGTCTGGCCCTTCGCTGGTAGCAGATGTAAGAGTTCCTGCAGCTTGCGGGAGTCTACCCAGCCTTGCGCAAGACAACCATAGGCCAGCCTCTCCGCGGGAATGAGCGCGGCCTCAACCTGTCTGCTGAAGGCAGGCATGTCCACCCGAAAGAGATTTGGTCGCCCAAGAAGAAGATTGCCAGATTCGATCAGGTGTTCTCCAGCATCCATCAGGGACGCGCAGGCCACAACAGCCAGTGTCACCAGCAGAGCCCCAGAGCAAAAGAAGGAACTGCTGCGCCCCCATCCCCAGCCCTTAGCATGCCCAATGGACTGCATAGCCAACAGGAAAAACTGCTCGAGCCCGTGAATAGTGGGCATCCATGCTCTGCAGAAGGTCAACGCGAAACAGCGCTCTGCCCAAGAATGTAACGAGATCTGCAATACGCTCCCTTCACCTGAGATCCCCAGGGCACGTATCCATAGCGATGCTCCGATTATGGCACCCAAGCACCGACTCGGCCTGAGCAGCAGGAGAATGTCACCCAGCACGCGCTGAAAAGAATCTGAGCGAAAAGCCATCCATACCATGTGTCAACTCGCACCTGAGGCAGCATATGCATCCACAGCTTCGAGTACAATGCCAGGAGAGACGCTGCAGAGACCAAAGCATGCAAGAGGAGGTCTGGCGCACAATGCTAGTGTTTTTCCACTTCCGCGGGGGCTGAGAATCATCCGTGGCGCTGTCCGCATCGGGATGCGCAAGACAAATGCAAGGCAGAGCACTCATGAGGATACGAAGGAAACCCAGCTGCAAAAACTGCTAGGGTGGGAGATCCTTTGCCATGGCCTGCGCAAGGGCTGAGCGCTGACCTCTGTCCGGCTTCATCTGGAGTCCAACCAACAGTCCAACTGCCGAGCCGCTCAGCGCACGAAGATCATCATGTAGGGCCAAGGACGCCTGTGTCTGCAGACCTGTCTGCAGAAGCATAGTTATGGCGTCTCCCTTAAGCTCCGGAACCAGGGGCCTCGTGGGATGAAATCGCGCAATGGTGTCGGGCTCAGCCGCGTGCTTGAGAATGTTCTGAACATGGACCACAGCTTTGTCCACGCCCAGACCCCGCCGCGATCCATCTGGGATAAGCAGCTTGTTCTCCGCATCCCAGACCATGTAGCTCCAGGACTGCTCAGCAACACTGAACCACTTGAGGTTGGCCATGTCCTCCTGAAGCTTAGTATCCGTCCGATGAGCCACCATCCTTGCCAGAAGCTCCGAAAAGAGGCAGCCAAAGAGGGCGCTGCGCATGGGCTTGCGAGGGACGAGGGGTTCTTGGACTTAGTCTCGCTCCATCCAATTCTTGCCTGCGCAAGAGCTGGCACGATCGACGATGGCACAGAGGTCTTCAGAAAGAGTACCCAAGAAAACTCCTTGCGAAGGCAGTTGATCGCGCCCTCATGACGCAAAACCAAGCGCTGTAACACCTGCAGCTGCCGCCTCACATCTCCTTCATCGGCCTGAGATCGCCGCCAATCTCCGCCACGCCAGCGTGTGTCTTGCCCATCGTCTCGCGCAGTGTTGCGCGACGAGCCGCGCTGGTTCCTGCCATTCCAGCTCTGCTGCTGTCCGGTTGCGCGGCCTTTGCCCTTCCGCGCATCCGCTTCCGACTTGGCCCACTTGCCACCTCTTTGATCATCATCATGCGCAGCGCCCTGTGTCGACTTGCCCTGCTCATCCACCTTCACGCTGTCCGTTCCGGCCTCCTGCGGAGTGAGCCCAAGCTTCCCGGACGGCATGTACTGCTGCCAGAACTTATTTTCCAGATCATCCGTGAATGGTGCGGGGCTGGCCGTGTCCGTTGACATGTTGCTCCCGCTATTGGCTAGGGAAAGGGACTCCTGGCAGTCTAGCTGGTCTGGCAACCCAGAGCAAGTAAACATTCCGGAAGCGCAGGTCACTAAGAGCACATGGTGCTGCAGCCGTGTTGTCATCGGTGAATAGCCAGGCATCAGAGCAACGGGCCTGTAGATCATCCAAATGCAGCTCACTCCCTGGTCAAAGCGTGGAAGCACAATGTCCTCATCGAATGAGACTCGGGAGGCCCTTTCGTCCGTCTCTGTATCTGCCAAGGTGTAGAAGAACCACATCGGATTCCTCAGAGAGCGAATGGACCCCCATTTGGTCATGCCAGGCGTCCACAAGTTCTTGCAGCCGTGCGCCTGCGTCCGGCAGAGCGAGGGAGATAACATTGCCATAGTCCAGAGACCTGACCACCCCAAGCTCATCGACCCGACTAGCCAGATGTTGGGGCTGGCTGCGCCTGCTCGAAGGAGATGAGTGAGGAACTCCAGCGCGTCCTTTTGTTGGGTACTGAACTCCCAGGTTGGCATCATCCGTCGCAGCAGAGGTCGGGCGTGCAAAGATACAGAAACTCCGAGGCTCGAGCGAGTGCGTAACATCGTGTAAAGCAGTCGGCAGGCCTCTGGTACTTGACTTGTAAGCCCCCAAACATGGCACAGCGACAGCACACTAGCATTCGCATAGCAGCGCGAGGACGGGTTCAACAACACCAATCTTGAAGGCCAAGATCGGCTGGCCTCATCTGTCCATTGCACCGGGGGAGCCCTAGCTTCCAGCGGTGACCTGGATGTCGTATGTGTGGTTATCCCCCTGTCGCACGACCTATCGGAGTGCTCTTCACGTCAAAGCTGGCATAGGCCGGGTTGGCCTTGTTTTGTCGCTTTTTTACCGCATCCGTGGTCTGTTGCATCTCCGAGAGCCTGCCAAGCTGATGTAGCTGACGCACGGCCAGGATCTGAAATGTGACATAGCACTGTTTGGAGCGCGCCTCCGCGGATTTGGCTCGGTGTTGCCTGAAAGGTAGCTGATACACTGCGCAGGCACCAGGCGTGTAGCTCTCAGTCAAACTCCAGGCTACAGCATGTGATGCTCTCCAGTGTGTCCGCATTCTGGTCACTCCGATGAGGCGTTGACCACATAAGAGACACGTGCGCCGGGCGCGATGAAGCAGCCTGGAATCAGCGAGGACATCAAGAATGGGAGCATCCAACCATTCAGCACTACCACCACAGTCAACTTCTGGAAGGCCTGTTGGCATTGTCGGGGGATCTGTCTGCTCCCTGTCCAAAATCTCCTGCCAAAGCACTGTTACGGGCACCTTCCGAGCCGCTGCGCTCTTGAGGACTTGACACGTTCCAGAAGCGATGTGTTTGCGCAGGGACGCAAAGTCGAACAGCTGCTGCCTACAGAAACGACAATGCGGTAGTCCATGCAGGGAGTGCTCACGCCGACTAAACGGGATTCCAGATCCAAGGTGAATCTCAGGGTGGCGGTGTTTGACGTGCAACTTCGGCCGTGCCAAAGCCCAAACCGCACGTCTCACAGATGAACTCAGAACCTGGCGAGGACGCAATTTCAATAAGTCCACAGTCTCTCTGCTGCTCGAGAATGGAATCAAGTGCTCTCAAACGTATGTCAACCTCATGCTGTTCAATGGAGATGAACTCTGGACTGCGGCCTGCGTCCGCAATGAGCCTGGTCTGTATGGAGCGCAGTTGTCCGCGGAATTCCTGAAGCGGGTTGATGGAAGCCATCGCCAGCACTGTCTGATTGGTGACCCCACGCTGGAACCTTCCTGAGCTGCATGCATAGTGTGGATACAATGGTCCCACAGGTATGCTGTGTGATCCCCATTGCGCAGACCCCATACCTGAGTGATGACCATACGCAAGCAACATAGATCCGCAATCTGTGCTCCTTGGAGAGCGCACCATTTGTTCGCAGAACCCTGCGAAGTTGGTTGAAATTGGAGGTGGCCTTCTCAACTCGCAGCCTGACCGTCTCCGCTTCGAAGCTCCCGTAGGAAAGGCCATGCTTACCACTCCCATGCATACTGATAACCAGAGAAGACTTCTCAAAGTTGATGCTCACGCCTAGTCTCTGAAAGATCTCAAACAGCTTTTCAGTGTCCCTGAAGGCAGCCCGCATTTGTGAGGCACCATGAACCTTCCAGGATCCCCATGTGTCATCAGCAAAGATACGTAAATGCGTCTGAATCCAGCCTTCTCCCAGTTCCGCGTCTATGACGCGGCACAGTCTCGCAGTCCAAGCCGAGAACAATATCGGCGCAATCGGGCAGCCTTGTTGGAGCCCCCTCCCCATGTTAACTGCACGAACTTGGCCAGAGTGTCGTATTTCGCATCGCGTCTGCTGATGGACTGCGAGCAAGCACTCTATGAGGGAAAGTTCAACCCCGGACTCAGATAATGCAGCAGAAAGCTCAGAATGTGGGACAGAGTCAAAAGCTTTAGCAAGATCAAGACTAATCATCATGCCCCCAGTGAAGGTGCCAGATTGGTTGTCAAGCAGCTTTGACGTGTGGTCTCCTCTGCGACGCCGCTGCATGTCTCTGACTGAGCGACAATGGCGCACAGCATGTAAGATGGCATTGTTAGTGTCAACACCAGGTCGGTACGCAAACTGTGGAGTATGCCACAACGATGCCAGTATGGTCTCTGTAGCCCGCTTCTTAAGCAGAATGAGACAAGCTTTAGTGTCCGCAGCGGTCGAGCCCACGCTTCTCAAAGACTTCGGGGTTACAGGGGGCTTACCAGGCTTAGGGAGCCAAGCAAGTTCAACATTACACCACAGAACAGGTACAAAAGGTGTACTGGAGCACACCGAAGACGCCGCAATTCGAGAGAGGGCGTGAACCGCGGCGTCAGTGTTTTCCCTCCAGATCTGGATACATGGCTGGCCTGCCGGCACAGCCTTTCCGCCTCGTAGCTTCGAGAAGGCTCATCGCCACTCCTCAGGCGAAAACCACTCCTGTGGAAGAATGCCTGAAGTCAAGCCTCTCGGAGCTTCCCTTAAACAGCTCAGCGGCGTACTCCGCCAGTACGCCACACTCAGCCCCATGTCCAACTAGTTGACCATCCGCGTCCCTTAGGCGCAGTTTTCCGCCTTTCGCCAGAAACCGAACGCATGAGTACAGCTCCTTGGCGTCACCTTTCCGGGCCGCAGCTTCCGCTCTCTGAAGCACGCTGAGAGCCTGCTCTTTCTTCCGCTTCCTTGCGCGGCTTCGCAGGTTTCTATGTTGTTTCTGCATTGCCGCAAACAATCGCATCTTGGAGAAGCAGTCCTGGAGTGTGCAGGTGGATTCTACGAGCATTCCAGAATCCCAGTACTGCGCTCTCCATGTTGGCCAAGGCGGGAGCAACCACGGGCCTGTCGATGGGGTCTTGCCTCTGTAGCATTGTGAGACGCAAGTCCTGGACGTCGGCGGTGCTGGGGTCAGATCTGCTCTCCTCTAAGGGCAACGGCGCAGAATCGTTTTTGGCTCCAACTTTCCATGGCCTCCAAGCGGCGGATACGCTCCCTTGCAGAACCTTGCGTCCACCGACTCTCCACGCCGCAATAGGTGTGGCTCTGGGTCCGGTGCACTTAGCCACAGTGTCGGAGTGCTGCCGTCGAGTAAAGACATAGTCAATATGCGATTTCGAGAGAGGATGCGCGTACGTTGGGCCCTTCTTGCCAAACGTCCTGCAGGCCTGAAGCTTGCACAGCCTCCTCCTTGTAGGAGCACGGTAGCGACACTCCAAAACAGCTTCAGCGATGAGTTCTGGGGTTCTCGCAAAGGCTGTGTTTAAATCACCTGCCAGAAGTATGGCCGACCGCGTCGGCAGAGCAGATAGGCACCTATCCAAGGCCCTCCAGACCTGTTGGCGTCTGCGCAGATTTCCCTCCAGCTCATCGCCAGCACCAGCAGTCCTGACCACCTGACCAGGTGGTAGACCGCCAAAATGTCCAGCTGTTGTCCTAGGACCTCCGCACAAACATGCAAACCACGGCCGGCCACAAGCTCATTCCAGCGGACAGTCTGAAGGGACGTGTCACTCGAGCGCAGGCAGACCATGACTCCGCCCTGCTTAGGCTTTCCTGCCGCCGAGTGTATGCACAACCACCCGTCCTGTCTCCACCCCCTCGTCTGCGACCAGTGTGTCTCCTGAAGGATGAGGCAGGCCAGACCCTGGCGCTCGGCCCAGACGAATGTCTCAGCCATCAGATCAGAACTAAGGCCCCCAGCGTTCCAGGATGCAAATTTGATTCTTCTGTGCTGCTTTGTATCTGTCCTCTGATGAAGTCTCGGAAAATCGGGCTGGGCTGAAATGCTACGACCTCCGTAGACCGTCCGCCCCGTTCGCCTCAGCCTATCCATCGCCCTCAAGTATGCCTTCTTGACTGCCCGATGCGATGCTTGCATGTACTGGGGAAAATGTCTCTCCGTATTCAGCGCCCTTGGGGCGCTTCCAAGCCCACCGGGAGAAGGTGAGCTAACCCTCACGCCAGTGCCACCACCACATAGCCCTTTGGGTTCGATGTATGGGCATCCCTGGAATTGGGACCAGGTCGAGTTGATCAATGGAAAAGTTTGTACATTGCCTGGAAGTTCACAGCTGCTTTGCAAAAACCAATCTACGGCTTCGTCGTAATTAGTTGTTACCTGCAGTGTTGGATGGTCCTCCTGACTGTCCAGTGCCCGAAGCTCTGGCTGCTGCATCTGCCAGCATGTTGAGGTTGTGGGTACAGTCCCGGGTACAGTGCCGAGGCCTGAAAACTGGCACCAATGAGCCGGCAGCTTCCAGCTGTGCAGTGCGTTCCCAAATACGGGAGTCGTGCTGAATCCCAGGAAAATGCTGCTGCAAGGAGGTGATATCAGGGGGCAAGGAGGCGTAGAGAACCGTGTATTCGCTGTGGCAGAATGCAAGCAGTTTCTTGAAGGCAGCAAATGGAAATATGTCCCGCGCTTCTCGCAAGAAGACGTCAATGGTCTCTCCCTGCCACATGCGGAATGCCAGTGCGTCGGCATCCAAGCGAGCCCGCTCGCTAACTCCTTCATACAGAAGTTCCTCGCCCAATATTTCTCTTGCAAAAGCCAGCAAATGTTTCGCCGGTGTCAGGCTGCTAGCCATTGGTGCAGATAGCCCGAGAGAACTTGAACACTCGCGGCGCTTGGGGGCATCAACTACTACTACCGCTACTCCTACTACAACAACTACTACTACTTGTGGTGGTGGCAGTAGTACAACAACAACAACTACTACTACTACTACTACAACTACTACTACTACCACTACTACTTCAGGAAGGTACAGCAAGCGAGAAAATCACTGAGCCAGAAATTGAAGAAGCCAGAAAGCCAAGAAGCCAAAAGGCCAAGCAGCCAACAGGAAGAAGGCAGAAAGTCAAGTAACCAAAGAGGCCAAGAAGCCAAAAAGCCTAAAAAAAACAAGCAGACCAAAAAGCCAAACAACCAAGAAGCCAAAAAGCCAAAAAGAAGAAGCCAGAACGTTAAGTAAACAAAGAAGCCAAAAAGCCGAGCAGCCAAAAAGCGAAGCAGCCAACAAGCCAACACGATAAAAAGTGTGAGAAACAACAATAAAAGGCGACAAGAAGCCAACAAACCCAAGAGAGTAGGAAAATGTCGCGAGGGCTCGATTTTGAGACTCAAAGTGAAAGCGTTGGGCACGAGAACTCGATTTGAAGAAAAAATGTGCGGGCGCTCCACTTGAAATCCGAGGACGCTCCATGCGAGAGCTCGATTTGGAGACGAAATGCGAGGACGCTCCATGCGAGAGCTCGATTTGGAGACGAAATGCGAGCACGTTCCACGCGAGAGCTCGATTTCGAGTTCCTGTGAGGACGCTCACGCGAGAGCTCCATTTCGAGGCCAAGTGTGAGACGCTCCACGCCTCAGCCACCCTAAAAAACAAAAGTCCCCCCCACAAAAAAAAAATGCCATCCGTTGGCTTTGGCAGAATATCTAGCTGCTGCATGTCAAGTGCAGCTATAGTTGAGATCCGCACTGATGCGCTCCTTTGTGGGATGGCGCCCGCACTCATGATGACGCCTGGTCGCACGGTGGCCTGCAACAGTCACACTGAGCTTATCACGGTTGTAACTGGCATGCTGCAAGTATATGAGAAGGGCACGCGTCTTTTGGCTGAAGAGTGCCAGACACAAATCGTTCAAGGATACAGCAATACCCCGATCGTCAACACAAGACCCAGCATCATCACTCCTGCTGCCAGTACCACCACAAACGCAGGCACCAACCTGCTCGAACCTAATCCTCATCAACTGCAACATTGCTGCAACAATATTTCATCCCCACTACTGGCAACTCCACCAGGATTCATAAAAAGCTTTCCACAGGAACATCAGGGCATGCTGCAAGCACATGGAGGTGCCCTACGCTGCACAAAGCCTCACATGTACGCAGTTTCGGCAGTAGGGTTTAGGTGCCTGCAGGGGAATCTGTCCATTGGTCGTCATTGGTCCAGCGACGTAGCTTGGGCCTTTTGCAGGTGCATGAGCTAGAGCTATATGAACCTAGCGCAGCACGCGCAGCATCCCATAGCACCGGCACTTCGAAAGGCATATTTTGTTTACGACCCTGCATTCCGAAGATGATTCTGAGACATCTCTAGCAGGTGGTCCTCCCCTATCATCTCAAAACAGGAGAGATTCCAGGGTGGGCACGCGCTGCCACTACGCGCGGGGCGTTGATGTAATTCGGAGCCATCTGCGAACAATGACCATCTGCACTGGTCTGATAACAATGTTGGGATCCATGGAAATGCCTGTGGCTGACCCGGCACCGCCGCGCGCGGCAAGGGCTGGCCAACGGCCTAATACTCCAGTCAAGAAATGTCAAGAAGGTAAGATTGATGTTATCATGGTGACAGCTCACTTCAGCTGTTGCAGCGCTGTCACAATAGAGCTGAGAGATATGCCGGAGGCGCGGCCACAAAGCTCGGGCGATTCACCTTGGCAGTCCCATTACAAAAGAAAAAGTGCCCTTGCACTTCAACAATCGGCCTGAGGCGCTGCAACGAAGCTCGCCTCACACGTTTGCTGCTGTGCAGTCTGCAATTGGCTGAAAACCTACTGGAGAACATGCATGCCGAGTGCACGACCGGGGCAACCCTTGCTGCACCTGGCGGCGACTGCATCATGACCTGAGTAGAGGCAAGCCATCAGAGCTTAAGTATCTTGGAACCGACTGAAAGACTGAGGGTCTACTTTGCGCCATCAAGTCGGACTAAGTCACGAGCAACACCCTGACTCGGCATGTACGGAAAGCGTGCCAAGGGCATGTATGTCGGGGCAACTACGGACCTCACGAATGAATTTCGAAGCACTCACAGCATTCACGTCTGGCCACACAAGAACAACTGTCGCTACATGTCGCTATTGAGCTCGGGCCTTGCCACTCCACCCGGCACCTGATTCGGCCGCGGAAAAGCTGCAAAGACTACAACCAGGTGATCATCGGAAGCTCAGTGACTCAGGCAAGTACGGAAACACCCGGCATCATAATGCGCGCCTTCCACTTGATTGCAGCATCTTGCAACTTAACTCATGGCCAGGGAACTTCTGCTGTCTTGGCCGCAGACCTGTGGCTCAGCAGGGACCTGTCCGAGAAAAAAAATCCACACAAGCAATGCTGCGCACGCTCGCATGATCTTGCCTCCTTGACTGGCTCCTGAGTTCAATGGTGTGAAGCTAGAAGCGCATGTTGTAGCACGAACAGAAATTAACTCATCATGCAATTGGGCTCTGGCAGGTTCCTCTGGCTCCTGTTTCCCATGCTGCAAGCCCACAGTGCAGCAGAATGTAGCAGAGAAGCATTGTTGCACTGCTCCTCTGGCAAGTTGATGAACGGACCTCAGCTCAAAGCATTGCACAACGTGCTTGCCATGCTTGCGCTCAAGAAGTCCAAGGTCATGAGCCATTCGGCACATCGGCGCGTCTTCGGATCTCCCCAAGCTTGTATTCCTGCAGCGGCAGGAACGCTCCGGTTGCACGTACATACAAGTTACAAGTTGAAGCACAGTGGGATACAAGGGTCAGACACTGATTTCGGTGTGCGCACGTGGACTGCGAGAATTCAGCGTTGCAGTTCAGGATTTGCTGAATACTGAAGTGCGAGTTGAAACTTTCCGTTTGTCAGCTGCAGAAGCTTCCCGTTCCCGGCTTGCTTGGTTGCCCGATTGCACTCCGGGACAAGCTTCAATTCCGTCTGCATGCAAGCCTAGATATGTTTTAAGAGGTTTCCACGTATGCAAAAACGAAGAGCTACGTACTAGCTACGTTAACTCCTCTGCGATGTGCCACTTAAATGTCAAAGTCTTGTAAACCCAGTGCGGTTTGCCCAGTGCCTTCAGCAGCTGGCCATCTGCGAAGACATCGACCTGGCAGGATGGCATGCGTTGCGAGGTTCAATGCTCCAGTGGCGAACAACCTTGGAACCAACCGCAGTTTCAATTGAGCCGGAAGCACCAAAAGATCCTTTTCTGGATCGCCCCTGGAGGCAAAATATGAACCGAAAATGATCTGCAGGACACCTCCGGGCTGCCTTCCGCTGGCCACAGTCACAAACTTGCCATCCGGAGTAAAGTGCAAGAAGCCAGTGCCGCCTGATAAGAACACAAGAACGGAACAACACCCTCAGGCATTGCCAGTTCTTAGGCCCAGGCCCTTTTCACCATCTGGCCCTTGGCGCGGCTTGTACACGTCTTCAGGGGAGTAGCTGACAATGTCCGACCTTTTCATGGAACGCTGGAACTCAGGGGGCGAAGAAATCTTCTACAAACCTTAGTCGATGATCCATGTTGGGGATTCGGCGCTTTCTGCAGTGTTAATCGTCCCTTCTTCGATGCCTCCCAGGCAGTCAAGTAGACATTACATCGATAGCTTGTATGGTGCCCCCATGCTGGAATTACGATGCAGTATGCAACTACAAGCCTTGCCATCGTCTGTGAGCGGATCCTTGAAGACCTCTCTGGCCTTGCACACATGCAATCGCTATCATTAGGTTGTCAAGACGGGTGTTTTCCATGGCCTCGCCGCTCTCAAGTGTGATCTCCGCGCACTTAAACGCCACCTAGTCACCGTGACCATTCTTGGAAGTTTTCTGTTTGCACGGGTTTCCATGGCATGCATCAGCTCGAGACCTCCGTAACTAGCTTGCTGTCATGATGCTACCTGCTAAAGCGTCCAGAACAGCCATACGCGTCCACACGTTGCCTTGAAGGTATCACGATTGACCTTCTGCAGCAAGGCACCGCCTCAGGCAAATGAACGACCGTTTCCGAATGTTTCCGCAACAGAGCGTCATATGTGTCAATCTGCTGGAATTCACTTCAGCGAAGATGCCACTTCCAAAGCCGATGTTTGCAGCAGCGATGCCCTCTTCCTAAGGAAGCAAGAGCTGACAGCCGCCACCCACTGCCGCAAAGGTTCGCACCTTGAAGCGCTTCAGAATCTTCGGGATGGATTCGTAGTCAACCTGGGAAACTAGCAGGTCGGGAAGTTTATTGATGCTGATGATGTGCTATGCCGAGTGCAGCACGCCGTCACCCTGAATCACCCGGATATATGGCGGGAGCAACTTGTGTCCAGTCCTCAGAACAGAAATCATTAACGCAATGGCACGGAAGCCCGTCGAAAGCCATCAGGTAGCTGAAGCTATTGTGGCCCAGCATGCTTGCCCCCAATCAACCTAGTATTTGCTTGCACCCTCATGACCCACCAGGAAATGCTTGCTGCCGTCAGCTCCTCAAGGGATGGCAGTGGAGCACACATCTGAGGCACCCGCTTGGTGACGGTGACATCATCTTCAAAGCACTCCAGCAAGATCTTCATGATGGCGACCTTGCGAAAGTTACTCTTACCCTTAAGATCCAAAGGAACAAGGCTTAAATCACACGCTGAGCTCTTTTTTCCCGATCGTTGCAAGGTCACTTTATGCAGGGTGCAGGCGGATTTTAAACGGAATGACATGAGGAGTGTGGGGCGGGGATTGGGCAGGGTAGGCGGATTGCAAGCGGGCTGTTGGGGTCCATGTTAATCACTGTTAATCAGGAAACACAGTCCGACCATAGAAAAGCTCCGTGTCTATCCTTTCAAACTCCTAATCCTAAACCCTAAACCCTATATAAACCACTACAGTAGCTCCTAAACCCTAACCCTATATAACCCATTGTAGTGGTTTCCATTTTCTTTTCCATTATCCCCATAATATAACCCCTATATGAACCCCTAGACTATGGTCCTCATTATGGGGACCCTATAAGCCTCAACCCTGAGCCCTAAGAATCTCAAACTCACAGGTGAGTAGTGTTTTTTTGGTGGTTGAACCTAGTAAGGTTATATTCCTAAAATACTATACCCCACTTGAGAGCAGCGCGCACGAAAG